>MU776022.1:141650-178257 GCA_026770625.1 Nicotiana glauca | reverse complement strand
CATAAACGGGATTGGCAGGATATGTAGGTAAGGATTGTCCTTTCGCCCAGGCCTGGTACATTTCGGCCATTTGTTGCTTAAGCTCGAACATTTCCTCCTTCATAGCATTCACATCTACTGCTTCATCATCCCTAGCCGGGTCAACAATTGTGGCTTCAATCTCTTGGCTAATCATTTTCGACGTGTCTTTGGAATGGGTATTGTACTGATGAGTTGCCAGAATGCCAGCTAGCTAAAACCACCTGTCTGGACTTAACAACAACGCTCGTTAGTGGTTAGGACATTACTGATCAAATAATCGCACATTGGGAGCACAGACACATTTAAACAATTTTTTTGCTCGTCCATATGCATCATCCTGGCTTTCTCAATTATGGGAACATCTTCTTTTTTTTTCTTTTTTTTTTCTTCAATGTTCTTTTGATTTGTGCTTATACGATTAATATCAATCCTATAAATTTGCCTATCGCGCATGTGTTTGAAGAAAAGAAAAACAAAGAATACAAATATAATTTTTGAGTATTTTTAAATTTATTAATAGCCAACAACAATTACAAAGATGGACTCTAAATGACAACCAAACTACGACCCTCTACACAACTGTTTGAATTGAAATGCAGAATAAAAAATATAGACTCTAAAGCTTAACCTAATCCAATATAGATTTAGGAATACATCAAAGCTCCTGGTGCCCGGGGGACATCGTTCGGTCTCGCCGCGGGCCTATATGCAAGTCCCTTTTGGAGTCGGTCTAAGTCGCCCATTATTTTTTTCACGAATATTATCACTGAGGCGAAAAATGTAGTCTGGGTCATATCTTCACATATCTGGCACTTTCGAGTGATATAATGAGCAATGTCAAGGTTTCTTTCTCTAATCATCCCTTTTTCCTGAAGTAACCTCCCAATTTGTTGAGCCCGAGCCTCTAGAGTCTGTTGGTTTTNACTTTTTGCCGCAAATTGTCTATCAACTTTGTATCCCGGGTATTTCTGACAGGAGTTTCAGCTGCTATCTTCATTTTCTGAATTGGAGCTCGCAATGCCTCATTTTCTTTAGCCAATTGTTTTTTCTCACCCTCGTCAGCTGCTTTTTGCACACTATTTTCAAACTTGAGGTCTTGGACTTGTTTTTCTAGCACACAGATCTTTGCCCGATACTCATTTTCTTTGGCCAACCAAGCCCATTGCTCTAGTGATGACTCAGCAAATTCTAGAATATGGGGTCTTTTGGCTGGACGTCCGAATGCAACATCCCTTCTATACCAAGCCTGATAGTCAGGTGATACCTCTCCTTTAGCTCAATCTCGAACACAAGCATTTGCCGCCAAATATTGACATTCGCTCCAAATCTGACGGACTATAGCCTCAGGAAATTGGCCGTCCGGGCCAATCTCAACCACTTGTAAACTAAGATCATCATCCTTGGGTATTATTTGGCATCTCCCAAGCTGTCTCAACACCCGATAAGGAGCATAAGGTTGAATACTTTTAAGCCCCATCAGAAGAAAATGTGGTCGGGCTGCCGGCATATATGCAACTTCATCAACGGGTAACCATCCGAATGTCCACTCAATTTGGCTAGCAGTGAGGGACCTAAAATATGTTGTCCAACCCGTGAACCCTTCTGGCAATTTGACCCCTTTAATCCTTGTGTGGAATTCTTCTATGCATGTTTTCTCTGGAGACCCGTAACTCAAGAATTGAGGACGATGACACAGATGCTCAATCATCCACATTTGTAATATAAAACTGCATCCAGCGAAGAAAGTTTCCCCGGCCTTGCAAGACGTAAGAGCATGGAATATGTCAGCCAATATCATCGGTGCTAGAGTACATTTATCCTGGGTAATTAATGTACTAACAACCCCAGCTACCTTTATATCAATATTCCCGTCCTTTCTTGGAAATACCAATAACCCCAGAAAAGCTACCATGAAAGCAAAACACCGATGTTCTTCCCATTTCTGACAATTTCCTTTGCTACATATTTTACTTTCTAGGTTGTTGAATCCCCCAATGTGGCCATATCGTTGATATACAAAATTTAGAGTACAGAAGCCATCTACCAAGTCTGGGTTATGAACAGTTCTGATTATTTTCAAAGAGTCTAGAAATCTGTGTACAGCTACGATTCTTGGAGCGATCAAGTATTTTTGCCTCAGTGGAACCTCATCCTTTCCGATATAATATGCCACTTCTTCTAAGGTCGGGGTAAGCTCAATGTCCGAGAAATGAAATACATTATGAGTTGTGTCCCAACAGGTAATTAATGCCTTGATGATATCTCCTCGGGGTGTAATGTCTAACAAACCAGTCAGTCCCTTCAGGTATTTATTGACTTCCTTTTGCCCTTCTTCTCCCAAATCGTTCCACCACAGACCTAACTCCAAAGGGATTTTATGCGTGATTAAAATTGGTTCATTTCGAATCGTGCTCATCCTGCACATTTATTAAGGTGATTTAAATCACTTATTATGACTTAAAAAGAAAAAGACAATATGTATTTTTTTTTCACAATACCAATTTAAAAAATCAAGCCCAATTTTGCCGATATGGCCTTTCATCACTTCAAAAGAAAATTTTAAGGCTGTACCCGCTGATATTGGCGAATGACTCAAAAAGTGGCCATTTTTGCATAAACAGCCTTCCAGCGCCCTTTAGGGACACTAGAGTATTTTTGACAAAACGACATCACTTGATTTTTGACATTTTTGACTATTTACACAAAAGAGGTGGTTGGACCCGTTAAGGGTTGCCTACGTATCACGCCCCGAAAGACGAGAATCAAACCGGCGTAGTTCGGGCAAATTATTTTTTAGACAAACTATTTTTGTTTTTCTAATTTTTGCAAAATTGAATATCCAAACTATTTTTGAAGTCAAAATTTCCATTTCCATTGGCAAATCTAATTATTATTTTTTTAGAAAAGAAAAAATTAACAAAATTTTTTATTTATTTATTTCCATAGCCCAAAAACAAATTACTAAAAATCAACAATTTTTCTATTTTTTTAAATTCCTTCACAAAATTTCGACAGAGTTTCGACAGCATTTGAATATCGGTTTTTCTTCTAAAATCAACAATTTGTTATTTTCTCTTTTCTTTTCTCTCAATTTTTACAAAAAATTTCTTTTCTCTCCATTTTTTTCCTAACCGGTCAGCATGATGGTCCGAGACAAATAAATGCAACACATAATCATGATGGTCTTTTCATTTTTGGGTTACCTGTCCTAGATGGACCAAACCCCTATGTTGAGTCCCCTAAGTCATATGCGATGAAAATAAATGTCCCTATTTCTAGGTTCAAAACCTGGTTATTTGTTCTAGACTGTGTACCCGAGCGGACAACTCGAGTCGAGGAGGGGGCTACGTACCGGGAACCAAAAGGCCATCCGACTTAGTAACTTGTCCGACCTCTTTCTTATTAAAGGTATTGACACTAACAGAATAGGGAGTCTCAACCAGTAAGTACATCCCCGGAGGTGACAAGAGAAGGATTTTCGGCACAATTTATATACAGTTCAAATAATATCAAAGCGGTAAACATTTAGCACATTAATCAAGAATATATAGGGAAATCAGATATAAACAAATACAGCAATTATTCCAAGCTCGAATTCTTAAACCCTGAACCAAAGTTCTGGGTTTCTTGTCCCCAGCAGAGTCACCAGAGCTGTCACACCTCCTTTTTACACTAATACCCCGTGAAGGGTATGATAAAGGAGTTTTTCCATTTTAAGGACAATCAGAACGGGATTTGTTATTTTTATTTCAGAGCCGCCACTTGAGAGACTAATGGTGTCCCAAGTCACCGGTTGAATCCCGAACCGAGGAAAATATGACTCTGTTAATAGTTCGCGAATCAGAAATCCGGATAAGGAATTCTGTTAACCCGGGAGAAGGTATTAGGCATTCCCGATTTTCGTGGTTCTAGCACGGTCGCTCAGCTGTGGCATTTGTTTTTATTTAATTTGCATATACATTCTCATTTTTATGTGCATTTATGGTAGTCCTCTTTTATTATTGAATTTTATAATAATTGCAACGTCGTGAAAATGAGTTCCGGACCACACCGTACCAGTACGCCTGTGGCCTTAAACACATTTCGACTTCGTTGGGATTTGGATTTGGGCCACATAAATCTGCGCCCGTATTTAGGAAAGTGATATTATTGTTAATCGCGTCTAAAGCACCTACGCATTTGTTAACTTTGAGAAAAGCCGTGAAATTCGCTAAACGGTCCTTCCAATTCTAATATTTTTTATAAGCGACTATTAAGGGCCCTGCAATTGTGAATTGATTCATTGGGCGAGGCTCATCTCTATTTTTATTCAAGGTCGATCCTAAAGCACACTATATTTTCTATTGGTTTTTGTCTCTAATAATAAAGTAAGAGTCCTAATTATTTAATATTACCTAATGGTTATTACATTTGGGCCATGAGCTCAAATGAGCCTAGGCCTTCAATTACTTTGGGTTTGACTGTAGCCCGTTTGGCAATAACATGGCCAGGTGTAGCAGGACTGATTGAATCCGGCTTGGGCCCAAGTTCTGGGCCGCGTATCAAGATATCCAGGCCCAATGGCCACTAACGCAACTATTCTGTTGCCTTAACAGATTCCTACAAATATTTGAAGAAATAGATAACTGAGCGATTTTGTATTAAAACACTACTTTTATTCAAAATGAAAGTGTGAAGGCTAAACTACATTAACTGAACTCAAATTGAATTGCAAACATTATTCCTTTTATGCACCTATTTTATCAATTACTAGAATTCAACAGGAATTTACAGTTGGACTAATTTAGACATGTCATGGCCATTAACAGAATACAAATCGAACAAAAGCGTGATTTAAAAAATCAAAACAGGCTAACACAAGTTGAAGCTGGCAAACGATTTTCAAATTTCATTACAAACAAGCTGTTCGTGATCACTTAAGATCCAGAAATTTTAGCTAAATCGAATTTTGATATTATTACAAATTCACTACTATCACTAATCTAATATAGATATCCATACAGTCCTATAGCTAGCTGCTTCAAATACAACTACTCTGACTGTAATAGACTAAAATATTGTAAAGTTCAACAGTCCGAGTCTATATAATTTAATGACATATTCGAACTATTACTAATGAATACAAGGACTTATGATTGGAACAAATATTAAGTAGAAAACAACTTGAAATAACACATAATCGTTTTTATTTATCTTCGTCGACTTGAATTACATTAACAAGTATAGAATTGTACCTGGAAAATGAGAGCAAAACAGTGAGGTCAAATACTAGTAACACAGCAACAGTAATTCAATCAGCCAGCTATTAGTCCAAACAGCTCCCAAAAATAACCAGGAAGACTCAGAAGATTAAAACACCGACAAATAAGCAACAGATTTGATTCAACCTCAACTTCAACCATGGATTTAAACTAGAAAACCTTCTGAAATTTCCAGCAATCGCTACGCAAGCCAGATTCTAACTAAAAGGATCAATGAAACAGCAGTGATCTAGGGATTTTCTGATAATTTCTACTGTTTTTGTGTTTTGAAGAGAAGAATTTCGAAATTTTGATGGAATAATGGTATATTACTTGTAGGATAATTTTTTCAGATTTCAAAAACTCATTCAAATAAGCATAGGGATGCCGATTTATAGAGTTTAAAAGGGAGGGAAATTCAAACTTTGTTAATTACATAGTAGTCCCTCTTTTATTTCACTTTTAACCTTATTGTTTATCAGTTATTCAATTATTACCCTTTATATATTAGAAATTACACCTGTTCCTATATCTAGAACCCTTCCATCTTGGTATATTTCCTATCTTGCCATCACTTCTATTCAGCATTCACTGAATTACCCTTTTATTATGTCCATACTACCCCTACCTCCTTAGTGTTATTACCCTTAACCCTTTTATTATTCCCAAATTACCCCTGAATCCCAATAAGATTTACTAATTGACCCTACTGCCCTTTAACCTTTTACCCCCTTAATTTTGATTAATTTTCAGAATTAAAAGTTTAAATTACCATTAATCAGAACTAATCAACTAAAATCAGTTAAGGACTAAATCAGCTATACTGATTGTTATCAATTCAATTCTAACAAAATAACAAATATAACCAAAACAAAATTATTTCTAAAAATATCAGAATCATAAAAGATTAAGAACTAACAATTAAACGAAAATTCAGAAACCAACAGAAAATTTTCCTATACTAATTTATTAACCCTAGCTTACTACTGATTATTAATATCAATATCTAAAAGAAATTAGTTCAAACATCAGAATCCAACAATTGCCACAAAAATTAAACAGATAAAAGAAAAACTATCAGAATCTAATTATTAAATCCTAAGAATAATATCTAAAAATTAAACCTAAAACATGCAGAAACAAATACGGTAAAACTAATAAAAGAAGAAACAAAAAGAAAAAAGAAAGAGACTTAGCTTTATTTTGTTCTTTTCTTGCTCATGCAGTCTTGTTTGCTTTTCTTTTCTTCTTTTCTTTTTAGTGACCTAGCTTTCAGGACTTCAGGGCCTTAGAATATTAGTTTCTTGGTTTCTAGTCGCCGGCAAATCTTTGAGTCGAAATTATTGGAATTCTTTAGGATCTATGATCCGTAACATACCGAACATGTATTTTTCCAAAAGAAAACACCTATTTGGGATGTTACGGTCAATGAATCCCTAAGAATTTAATAAAGGTTTTTTGGCCAGAAAATTTTGAACTAATATTTGAGAAGTTCTGGTGCGATTTGGCGAATATGACTTGGGTATTTGGGATGAGGTGGTTAAGGTGAGTTTATGGTGTAAATTAGGGGTGATTTGGGGTAAGTGTTGTTCGCCGGAGTTAGGTTTCCGGCGAAATATTTTTCAAGATTTGAGCAGACGTGGAACGATTCGAGGGAAACAGAGTTTAGGGGTGGAAAGAGGAGGTTGAACTACGTCTGTGGTGTGTTTTGGGCGGCGACTGGCAAAGATGGCTTCTCCCGCCGGTAAGGTTCCGGTGGGGATTGGAGAGAAAGTAATAGCGGCTAGGGTTTGGACGGGAGGAAGAAAAAGATGAAATGAATATAGGGTGTATATACGTGATATATCAAATGTATGAGTATTTTTGTTTGGGGTTTGGTATTTGGCCCAATTATTTAGCAACCCCTTCTCTTTTATATTTTCTCATTTTTGTATTTTTATGAATATTTCACTTATTTTTGTATTGTACTTTTGTATTATTATTTCGGTATTTCATTTCTTTTGTATTTTTCTGTTTTGTATTTATTTTTGATTTATTAAAATTGTTAAACTAATTAACTTCTATTTTATGGCAAATTAAAACACAAAATGCTATCTCATTGTCTTTAAATTGTTCCAAAATGAATTAATACTTACTAAATGTGGAATTAATTTCCTAAATGCAAATGCATATTTTGTATTTTTAACATGAATTATTATGCAGCTAATTAACACAAAAAATGCAACAAATTTCCATAAAAATTGTAAAATCATTTTGTTTGGATTTTTAGGAATAATTTGCTTAGGGCAAACATCACGTGCTCACAATGGTCTTAGCATGGTAATCTATAATAGCATGACATCAGGATAACCAATTCATGCGAAGAATCACATAAAAATCAATCATACTAAGTAATAAGAGGTCAATTATCGTCTCTAATCCCCCAATAGTCACCACACACTAGTGATACACACGGTCCACAATAATATAATCGCCTACCAGCCTAGATACATCAACTGGTGAAACTAAGGACTCACAGTGCATATCCAAATAAGGGGCAAAATATGATAATACATACGAATAAGTGGAACCAGGGTCAAATAATATAGTAGCATCTGCGTGGAATACAAACACAATACATGTGATCACTGCATTTGAAGCAACAACCTCTAGCCTAGTAAGGGAAGCATAGCATCGAGCCTGACCACCACCTGATCGGCCTCCCCTTCTAGGGTGACGTCTAGATGCCTGAGCCCCACCCAGAGCTGGCTGAGCAGGTGGTGAAGTAATTGGGGCACAAGTCGGAGCCTGACTCCTCTACTGAACTGGAACTCCCAAAAGACGAGGACAATAAATCTTCACATGACCAAACTCTCCACACTCAAAGAGACCCTACTCTAATAATGGTGGTAGGTACTAAAGCAGACATTGAGAACCAGTATAACTACTAGAGGGACCTGGCACAAATGAAAGCTTAACTAATTGAGCAGGAGATGAACTCTGAGTTGGGAGAGCACTAAGAGATGGCTGACCCGGATGAGCACTGTATGAACCATGGCTATCTGATTAACCATGATGAACTGAATGAGCCATCTGAGCAAGCCTATAAGGATGACCCCTATTGTGGTCGGACTCCCCCCCCCCCAAGAAGAAACACCTATGAAACTACCCAAACCACAAGGCCTATCGGTCTTCCTTTCAACCACCTTATCAAACCTAGCACCTAATGCAATCTCGCGAGTCATGAGAAAACGTAGTCCATAGTTGAGGCCATCAATAAACCTCAAAATCCTCTATCTTTCTCTATGTGTGGGAACCAACTAGATCGTGTAATGATCCAACTCTAAAAATCTCATCTAATCGCACCTACGCAACTGCTCACTGCAGGTTTGGGGTACAAACTTCTCCAAAAAGAGAATAGAGAACTCATGACAAGTAAGTGGTACAACACCGAATGGCCTGCTAAACTCATAAGCCTCCCACCATCTGAAGGCTTCCCCCGATAGCTGAAAAGTAATAAATCATACTCCACTAGTCTTTAGATTACCCGTCGTGCGAAGAATCCAGTGGCACTTATCCAAGAAGTCACCTGAGCATCCTCAAACTCATCCCCATTGAATGATGAAGGCTTAAGCCTCCCAGACCACTCTAAAACTCACTTGAAATTACCCGAGCCCCTGAGACTCAATATGAACATGCATACAAATATAATTGAATCATATAAATTGACTCACTCACTTATGTAAGCAAAATAACATCAAATATCAATAATCAATAATTAAACTCAAGGATTTCATATTTATAGCCAATTTTTCCAATCGTTCTCATAATGCGCAAAAATGCCATTGGGTTACTCGGGACCCCAAACCAAGCATGCGTATAAGTCCAAAAATATCATACCAACCTACAGAGTTGTCAAAACACCGATCCAAGGTCATTTAACAAAAAAGTTGACCATGGTCAACTTAAACCTCATTTTAGGTCAAAAATCACAGTTTCTTTGAATCTTCACACATAACTTACCCAAAAATTGACAAGGACCATGCACGCAAGTTATAAATCATCAAATAAGAATACGAGAGCTGTCAGAACATAGAAAAAGCATCTAGTAATCAAAATGACCTATCGGATCATCACATTCTCCACCGCCAAAAGAAACTTTTATCCTTGAATGGACATAGCAATGTACCTTGACTGGAAAAAGGTGCGGGTATCTACTGCTCATATCGGACTCGGACACCCACTTAGCCTCCTCAATCAGCTGACCTTTCCATTGCACTTTCATAGAAGGAAAACTCTTAGACCTCAAATTTCGAACCTACCGGTCTAAATTAGCCACTAACTCTTCCTCATAGGTCAAATTATCATTAAGTTGCACTATGCTGAAGTGTAAAACATGTGACCTATCTTCATGGTACTTCCGAAGCATAGAGACATGAAATACCGGATGTACCCCTGCTAGGCTAGGAGGCAAAACATGCTGAAGCAACCGCCCCAACTCTCTCCAAGATCTCAAACAGGACAATAAAACTCGATCTCAATTTGCCCTTCTCCTCAAATTGCATCACACCCTTCATAGGCGAAACTCGGAGAAGAACCTTATCATCCGCCATGTAAGACACATCTCGAACCTTCCGGTCCGCATAACTCTTTTTCTTGGGCTAAGTTGTACGAACCCGCTCCTGAATCACCATAAACGTTTCTAAAGCGTCACGAACCAAATCAATGCTCAACAATATAGCCTCATCGGGGTCAAACCAACCAATAGGAGAATAACATTACCTCCATAATTATCCCTCATATGGAGCCATTAAATGCTTGAACTGCGTGCCCTAGTCAGACATGATGGAAATGAGAACGTCATATAGGTGGATAAATCTCGGATGTAAATCTGAGCCAACCGCTCTAAAGAATAGGATGTGATCATCGGAATGAAGTGTGCAGACTAAGTCAACTGATCCAAAATAACCCAGACAGCGTCTATGGTACGCCTACCACAAAATCCATCATGATGCGCTCTCATTTCCACTCCGGTACCTCCAATTCATGAGTCAACCCATCCAATTTCTGATGCTCGTACTTTACGTGCTGGAAATTCAAATATAAAGATACATAATCAATAGTATTTTCTGCCACCAATAGTGAGTTTCAAGTCATGGTGCATTTTCGTGACCCCGAGGTGAATGGAATAACGCAAACTGTGAGCCTCCTCGAGGACAAACTTTCTCAACCTATAAACGTTTAGAACATAAATCTGACACCGAAGTCGTATAACACCATCATCTTCAATCAAAACCTCCTTAGCACCACCCTGCTACATCAGGTCTTGCAACAACTACAAGTGAGGATCATCAAACTGGTGGGCCTTTATGTGCTCCAACAACGGTGACAGTGCCATAACACAAACAAGAACCTGGCTACGCTTCGAAACATCCTACCTCATGAAAAAATTGGCCAAAGCCTTAACACATATGGTTAACGACTTCTCCACTGCCGGTAAATATGCCAAATTGCTCAAGCTCTCAGCCTTCCTACTCAATGCATCGGCCATTATATTGGCCTTCCATGGATGGTATAATATGGTGATATCATAGTCTTTCAATAATTCTAACCATCTCCCCTTTCAAAAAATTAAGGTTTTCTAGTTGAAGAGGTGCTAGAGACTTTGATGGTTGGTATAGACCACATATGGAACGTCGTATAAATAGTGCCTCCAAATCTTTAGCGTATGAACAACAATTGCCAACTACAAATCATGCACAGGATAATTCTTCTCATGAACCTTAAACTAATGAGATATATAAGCAACCCCCCTACCATCCTGCATCATTACTGCTCTAAGTCTAATATGTGATGCATCACAATATACAATGTAAGATCCTGCACTGGTACGCAACATCAACACTAGGGTTGCAGTCAATGCAGTCTTGAGCTTCTAAAAGCTCGCCTAACACTCGTCGGACCATCTTAAAAGAGCACCATTTTGGGTTTACTTAATCAATGGTGCGGAGATAGATAAAACAACATTCACTAACCGATGATAATAACATGCCAAACCCAAGAAGCTTTGAATCTACGTAGCTAAAGTAGGTCTAGGCCAATTTTGAACTACTTCAATCATCTTAAGATCCACCTTGATGCCTTTGGAAGATATAACATGGCCCCAAAAGTTGATCGAGTCTTAACTAGAACTGACACTTATAAAACTTGGCATATAACTGATGATCCTTCAAAGTCTGCAGTATGCTATGTTGATGCAGCTCATGCTCCTCTCGACTTTGAGTGCAAACCAAGATATCATCAATGAAGACAATCACGAAGGAATCCAGATAAGGCTTGAACACTCGGTTCAGCAAATCCATAAAGGCTACTAGTGCACTGGTCAAGCCAAATGACATTACCAAGAACTCGTAGTGATCATACCGAGTCTAAAAAGCTGTCTTAGGGACATCCGATGCCCTAATCTTCACGTAATGGTAGCCCGACCTCAAATCAATCTTGGAAAATACCTTGTCACCTTGAAACTAGACATATAATTCATCAAACCTCGACAATGGATACTTGTTCTTGATAGTGACTTTGTTCAACTATCGATAATCTATGCATATCCTCATTGATCTGTCCTTTTTCTTCATAAACAGCACCAATGAACTCCAAGGAGATACACTAGGTCTAATGAATTACTCATCAAGCAAATCCTAAAACTACACCTTAAATAGGTCATACAGTATTATGGAACAGAAATGTCACGCCCCAAATTCGAGGGATATGACCGGCGCTCGACCAAGTAACCCCAGTCAAGCGGACCTGGGTGCCTTTCCTATCCCACGTGTTACCCTACATTTTTTTTCATTACTTATTAACCAAGTGAAACAACTAATTATAATTGGAACACCTTGTTACAAAAGCATACATAACATAGATAATCTTTAATGTGGATTACAACTTACATCGCCCAACTTACAAAATACATATGTACATAAGTTCTTAACCCACATTGCCTATCTACAGAGCCTCTAAAGATGAAATAGGAATAATGCAATACTTGCCGGCAACAAGGCTCCAGCTATACCTTTTACAAATACCAAAATAGGATCCCAAAAGACAAGAACAAAAGCGGCGTGAGCCATATAGGGCCCCGAAAGGAAAGGGGCTCACCAATTCACCTAGCAGGAAATAATGAGGAGCTACGGTCGGTAGGCTGGAGTGCCTGCTATAGATCCACCTACAATCATAACACGAATGTAGCGCCCCCGGCAAAAGGGATGTCAGCACATTTGAATTGTACTGGTATGTATGAACAAATTTGTTCCAAGTAAACTCAAACCACACATAACTAGGAAATAGTGATGGATACATCAACCAAACACATATGAAGGAACAATCAAGCCAACAAGTTTACAAACTCTCCTGTTTTCCCCTTCCACAATTTCACTTCAATAGTTTCACAGTTTGCTCATATTTTGTTTCAAAAGTGACTTCGATCACTTTCCACCCTTATTACCTCGGCCACCCTTATCACCACAACCCACACCTTATTACTTCGTGTTGCGGTGCGCAACCCGATCCCACCGTACAGTTTCAATACACAAGCAACACAACAACAACAAACAATTCACGAAGCTCAACAACAATATTTCTCAAGAGTTAACAACAACAATATTACAAGTGTTTCCATAACCATCAATACTATTCCCATCATATTCAACAACCCATATACGTTTAACGTCACATTGGTAATTGCCCACAACATGCCATATATATTGTAATCACAGTTATTCTAGCTGCACCAGTCACAATTTTCTTTAGTCATTTACTCCTCAATTACAACCACAAAACACAATCACAACGTACCAATCACAAGAAATTCATAAGTAATTTACGTACATATCACCTACCAAGCACACGTACATCAAACAAGGCAATTTTACAAGGATCAAGTTAGCCATACATACCTGGAGCTGAATTCCCTTTTTTTTTTTTTTAATTTCTACCTCCAATTCACCAAAATCTAGCATTATCAATATGGTGAACAAATTAATACACATCACTTAGAATTAAAGGCCCAAAAATCACTACCCGAACGTATTTAGGTTATTAACCCCTCACTGCACAAGTTTTTACTCCCACCTAATTACTCCTACTAGATTTGAGGTTTTAATAGATATGCATGAACGATTTCAACCATTATTTCAAGGACTAATGCATGAGACTCCCCCTCTTAGTTTAAACCAGAAATTCAATGGGAGAAGTTAAGGATTTTACCTATAAGGTTTTGAAGAACAAAAATTTGGAGAAGATGACCTTCTATCTCAAGACACTCTCTTCCTCTCTCTTAATTTGCTCAGAAAGTATGTTAAAATGAGGGGTTGGGGTGTTTTATTAGAAAGGGGGTCGGGTTTGAAATTTTAGAAAATAGAAGCCCGAGCAAGATCTGCGGTAGCACTATGTGATCGCAGAGTTGAAATGCGGTCCGCAAATTGGACCGCAGAAATGCGCCCAAAACTCTGAAGGTCTGCCTCGGTCTGCGATAGGAATGCGTTCTGTATTCCTGTTATGCGGTTGCATTTTGCACCGCAGAATTGACCTCCATAAATCCTTGAGGAATTTATGCGACGATTATGCGGTCCGCATTTTGATTATGCGATCGTATAATGGACCGCATTTTCAACATCAATTTTGACAATCCTTCTGCTTCACTCTGCGGCAGAAATGCGGTCCGCATAGCTGATCTGCGACCGCATTCTGGACCGCAGAATGATAATTTTCTACAAAATCGATTCCTAACACATATTCGGACCTTGACATTACGAGCTACTAGGTTTTAAGCACAAAATTTTACGGGGCCTTACAAGAAATAGGCTGAGTTCCCGAAACCAAGTCAATGCAAAAGTCGATATCCATATCGGGAGGCATAACCCAAAAATCTTTAGGAACATCTCTGGGAACTCATTCACAACTAGATATGAATCCTTGGAACGAACCTTCGCACTAGAATCACGAATATAAGGCAAACATGCCAAACACCCCTTCTCGACCATACGTCGAGCTTTCGCATATGAAATGGCTCTGCTAGTGGAGTGACCAAGAGTACCTCTCCACTCTAGGAAACCCCGACATGGCTAACGTGACAGTCTTGGCATGACAATCTAAGATAGTATGATACAGGGACATCTAAGCCATATTGAGCACAACTCAAAACTAACTATATCTAACAACAGAAGTTCAACCATGGTATCGTAGCCCCCAATCATGACTAAATAAGAGCAATAGATACAATCCACCATAATATTACCCCAAAAGGCATAGATACATAATTAGGAGTACTTAAAGAATCACGAGACATATCCAAATATGAAGCAAAATAGGATGATACATACGAATAAGTGAAACCTGAATCAAATAAAATTGATGCATCTCTATGGCAAACGAGAACAATACATATTATAACCGTATCGGATGACTTTGCCTCAGGTCTAGCTAGAAATTCATAACAAAGCGGTTGAAGCCGACTAATCTAACATCCACCCCTTGGATGGCCTCTGGCCGATTAGTCTCCCCCTCTAGCTGTCTAACCTCAACCTTGGGCTGCCTCACCCTCGCCTATAACTGGCTAAGCAGGTGGTAGAGCAATCGATGCTGGAATCATGGCATAAATAGATTATTATGCATTGCTACTCCTCAATATAGGACAACACCTCCTGATATGACCTGTATCACCACACTCAAAGCAACCCATCGACCGACGTAACTGTTGAGTCTTAAACTGTCCCTGATGACCCGAATGACCGCGGTAGTAACTCTATAGTGGTGGTGCACTAATGGAAGCTGAAGGTGAACTGAATACTGGCTGCTCGGAACGAGGCCCATACATACCTTGACCACCTGAAGAACTATGAGACATGTGAAGTGCTGAATAAATGGGCCTTATTGGATGGCCTCTACCAAATGAACCCCTACCTCCAAATGAGATATCATTGAAACCACCAAAATGATGAGGCCTATTCTCATATGTCACCTCCCTGCCCTGGCTATGAATCCTATCAATTCTCCTAGTTATCTCCACAAACCGAGTAAAAGAAATATCATCCTCGGTCTCTCTGGCCATCTATAAACCTCTGTACCCCCTCCCTCTCAGTAGGGTATTGAGATAACAACATGGAATGACAAATCAATGAACCTGGTTTCATATTAAGTAACAGTCATGCTACCTAATTGAAGGCGCTCAAATTGACTGTAGAAGTCCTCTCTCTGAGTGAAGGAGGTGAACTTCCCTAAAAACATCTATGAGAATTGAGCCCAAGTGAGAGGAGGTGAACCTGCTAGCCAGCCTCGTACATACTCCTACCGCAACCTCTTAGTAGAACAAATCATTTGAAACGCTGTGAAATTAACTCCTTTGGTGTCCACTATACCCATGTTACGCAATATCTTATGACAATGGTCTAAGAAATATTAGGGGTTATCGGAAGGTGAACCAGTTAGTTGAGGGAGAAATAACTTGGTAAACTTGTCCAACTTATGCAGTCCCTCAGCGGACATCATTGGTCTCTCCCCGAGCTGTGTAGCAATTCCCCGATTATAAAACTACTGAAATTTGATATATGTTGAGCTATCTACTCTAGATTGTGGGTGACGGGAGTCTGGGCTCCTCCCCTAGCCTTAGAGATGGCTAGTGCCATAGCGAACATACTGGCTTGGGCCACACTCTCCATGAGGCCCACCAGACGGACTAGAGTGTCCTAATGCACTAGGTGGGAATGAACCCCTCTAGGACCAGAGTTGGTCCAACTAGTGCAGTTAGAATAGGCATCTCCTTCTCATGCTCAATCAGAGGTTAAACAACATGTGATGTTGTGCGTGCTCCGGCTCCTTATCTGCTATAGATATCGTACGTGTCCTCACTATCTAGAAGAGCTTAAGCGAAGTATGATTTAAACTTAGTGATAGAATAGAGTCGCACGATTGAGAAAGAAATAGAGTGAAATTTTCTATAGCTTTATAGCCTCTAGAAGATAAATACAGATGTTTCCGTACCTATCCTCAAGACCCTACTATGCTTTCCCATGACTCGTGAGACCTAGGCAACCAAGTGCATTGCTACCAACTTATCATGACCCGAAATTCTAACCACTGGGCCGTGGTGGCGCCTAACATTTCCTTGCTATAAAATCCAACATTAGCTAAATAATTATCTAGTTTAACACTTTAAAAGCAAGATAATAAGATTTGAAGACTGAAATACTCCGAATACATATAAAAAAATCCATAAGTAACAATGTCTATGCTAAACCCAAAAATCTAGAGTCACAAGTACATGAGCGACTAGGATGATACAAATATAATCTAAAATAAATTAGAATTGTTCTAGGAAAAACAAACAATAAAAAAAAATAGGAAGGGGACTTCTGGGAATGCGAACACGGTACAACTCTACCTCACGTCTCCTGGATAGATCTAATCCGAGCAAACACCTCTATGCGCCGCTAGAACCAACATTGGGATCTACACAAGAAGTGCAGAAGTGTAATATGAGTAGAACCAACCCCACATACTATGTAAGTACCGAGCCTACCTCGATGAAGTAGTGACAAGGCTATGATAGGACATTCACTATAAACTTGCACGAGTAATAAAGAGAAGAAAAAAATAAATACAGAGAAAACGCATAAAACTCATAACAACGAGACCAAAAGGTCAACTAACAGGGGGGCCCAAAAAAACATCATCTTATAACCTTATATCACAGTACAGAAATATAGAACACAATAGACAAATAGTTACAACACATTATCTCTCGTTGCAGTATACAACCCGATCCTAATATCATTTTGATATCTATTGTAGTGTGCAACCAAATCGAAATATCATATCAATATCAGTTACGACAAGCAACACTATCCCATTATCCATTCAATTACATTACGGTGTGCAACCCATTCCCAATGTCATTTCATTATCATCAATAATTCAATACAACAAATTCCAAAATCACAACATAAAAAAGAATTCAAAGTGTATAAATCACCAAGGAACCATGAGTACAAACACAGAAAATGAACAAATCAAATTCATAATATATCGTCAATATAGTAAGCCAACATGAATCACGACAAGCCACTAATGCAAAATAACCAAGGGCTGATACAGTCGTGTGTAAATTAATAAAGTGAAACAAATAATGTAAAGGCAATAAAGGCAAGAAACAACAGACATGTTCAATTTACCAACAAATGAATAAACAGAAACAGGTAACAAATAAATGATAGATAACAAGTAAGACATAAATAACAAGTAATGACATGTAGCAATCAAATCATACAACGAGATACAACATGGAATAAATGATGACATAAAGATAAATATCCCACCCCGCATACTTTAATCTATGACAACACAGATACACTCTTTAACCTATGACAACGCATATACACTCGTCACCCTGCATATACTCTATCTCCACAGATAATTCATGTAGCAAATAGACCAAACAAGTCGTATTTTTCTCAAGTCAAAGTTAACCACGATACTTACCTCTTTCCAGAATCAAATCAATAATCAATCACGACTTTTCCTTTAGAATAGGCCTCCAAACCAAACAAATCTAGCCAAATATCATTCAAACAATAAAAAATAAGCTTTTGAAACTACCCACTAATGAAAAAGGTTCAAACTTTAATTTAATTGAAAAGTCAACAAAAGTTAACCCAACTCCACGTGGTCAAAATTAAGGACTCCAACCAAATCTCGGTTATTCATTCCACCAAGCCAGATTACGTGATTTGTTTCAAAATCTGCCTGAATTGGAGACCTAAATCTCAATTTCACAAAATTACTAAATTCTACCAAAACCCCTAATTTCTCTTTGAAATTCATATATTTGATGTATAGTTCATGGAAAAATAGTTAAAATCAATTGATAACTAGTTAAAGTTTTCTAATAATGAATTTGGGAAGAATCCTCTCTTCAAAAATTGCCTCTAGAGAGTTTAGGGTTAAAAAAGGTGTAAAATAAGCTAAATCCCAATTTTCCCAACTTTTACCAAGTTGTAGGTATCGCAATTGCGAACTGTTGTTCGCAATTGCAATGTCCACAATTGCGAAGCACTGAAAGTGCATGGTCCTAAGAAATGTTACAATGCGAAAAAGCCTTCTCATTTGTGAAGGTCCCTACCCCCGCAAATGCGAACAAAGATTCGCATTTGCGAACTACCCACTGTCTCAAATGTGACCCGCCATCCACAATTGTGATTAGCAAGCCCTTTGCAAATGCAGCTCCTTCTTTGCAATAAAAGTTCCCAATCCCAGTCCCTTTGCAGATGTGATTCCTTGATCGTAGAAGCGATTCCCACAAATGATAGCTAGACCTCTTAAATGCGAGATTTGTAGGCTGCATCAGCAACAGTTGATACTTAGCTATACCAAAACACTCTAAAACTCACTCGAAACTCCCCTTAACCCCTCGGGCTCCAATCCTATCATGCACACAAGTGTAAGAACACCATAGAAACCCACTCGCTCTCTCACTTAAATTATCAAAACAATATTAAATATCAAGAATTGATCATAAAATTCAAGCATGGAATATCATCTAAACCTACTGGAATCATCAAAATACCGATCCGAGGTCATTTAGCAAAAACATTGGCCGTGGTCAACTCAAACCTCATTTTAAGTCAAGAATCGTATTTTCTTTGAATTTTCATTCATAACCTACACGTAAATTGACATGGATCATAAACGCAACTCATAAATCATCAAATAAGACTATGAGAGGTATTGGTATAATGAAAAAGATACAGGTACTCAAAATGACCTATCGGATCATCACCGTTGAGTTGGCTCAAGATAGCATGCCCAAGCCTCTTATGCTAATGTGACGACCCAAAGGGTCATCACCTGTTTAACTAAATTCTTTGAATTTGAGGCCATGAAAACCTCATTTACAGTCACCTCGATTTGTGTGCACAATTCGGGTGCGTAGCCGGAAAGCTCAAATGTGAAACTTGGTGAAAATTGCTAAGTTTTGCTCTAAAATGAATAATTTTGACTTTTATCAAAAATTTGGGTAAACGGATCCGGACCCATGATTTGACGTTCCGGAGGGTCCGTAGGAAAATATGGGACTTGGGCGCATGCCCGGAATCGAATTCCAAGATCCCAAGCCCGAGATATGAATTTTTTAAGTGAAATTGTTTTCTGAAAATGCTTAAAGGAAATTTCAAATGAAATCTAATGTGAAAGTAGTGGTATCAGACCCATATTTTAGTTTCGATGCCCGGTACAAGTCTTATATATGTTTTGAATCACTCCTGTAAAGTTTGGTTAAAAACGGACGTCGCTTGACGTGATCCGGACTCTAATTGGGAAATTGATGATTAAAAGGAAATCTGAGAAATTTCATTAATATTGAGGCTTAATTCGATGTTCATGATGTTATATTAGTGATTTGATCACATGAATATGTTCGTAGCGTACTTTTGAGGTATTATGCATACTTGGTTTAGAGTTTCGAGGGCTCGTGTGAGATTCGAGTAGGTTTCGAGATGCCTTAGGCTTAAAAGATCAGGTGTTGCAGGTTCAGGAAATTTTGGTAGGTCTTTGAACCCTCCAGCGCGGCCCACGAGGAAACAAGTGTGGTCACGGAGGGGCCAGTGCGGCCGCGGTCCATAGTGGGTGATGTGCGGCCGCGGTCGGCTTAGTGCAGTCCGCACTGGGCAATGATCCGTAGGCCTTCAGAACGCCTGTGCGGCCGCGGTCCTTTTTCACGGTCCGCATGGGAAACTTCAGAAGGGTATAAATACACGTGAATTTCAATTATTTTACACTTTTCAAAACCCCAAAACATAAGAGGCGATTTTCCAAACAACTCTTCTTCTCCAAAACGTTTGTTAAGTGGTTTCTAACTCATTTTCTTCACTCCTTAACACCTTTTAACATGATTTCAACTTCAATCAAAGATTTTCATGAGAGAATTTTGGGGTTTTGGGTAGAACCTAGGTTTTCTAAAAATTGGGGAGTTGGACCTTGATTTGAGGTTCGATTTCAAAATAAATCATATTATTTGGATTCGTGGGGGAATGGGTAAACCGTGTTTTGGTCCGAACCTCGAGTTTTGGCCAGTGGGCCCTGGGACATTTTTGACCCTTTTGGGTAAAACCTTGTAAAACTTATTTCATGCATTGGGTAAAACCCATTGAGCATTTATTAATGTAATTAAGCAACTTATGATTAGATTCGAGCGGTTTGGTGGTGGAATCAAGGCGTAAAGCTGTACTTGAGACTTGAGTGGTGTTCAAGGCATCGAGGTAAGTATTTGGTCTAACCTTAGCTTGAGGGAATAGCAGTTGAGTCTTATTTGTTACTTGCTAATTGTCATGTACGGTGTATAGACATGGTGATCAGTATCTAGATCGTGAGTCCTTATATTGCGAATATTTGATTTTGTTGTATCTCCCATGCTTAATTGATTACTTCTATATGATATAAAGGGCATGTGAAAGAAATTGTGAACTAAGAACTTCGTGGAGCGTTGGCTCGAGTTGAAATACAAATTGCGAAGGTATTTGAGATATTTAAATCCTTGGAGCATTGGCTCAAGTGATAATGAGAACTATGAGAAGAAAGTGAAAGAAAGAGAAAGAGTTATTGGTTTATTCCCTTGCCGGGATGTTGAGTTGTATTATTGATATTGTTCTTTTGCGGGGATTTAATTGTTTAATTGCTTTCCCTTGCCGGGATTTCTATCATTACTTGTTTACTTTATTGCCCTTTTTTTATTGTCGTTTGAGCGAGGAAGAGTGATAAATCATGAAAGGTGATGTCGTGCATTGTATGATGTTTGTGGATCGGGTTACGCGCCGCAACAATGCCAAATGATATAGATCAGGTTACATGCGCAACAATGTTAGTTGTGGATCGGGTTGCACGCCGCAATAATGCTAAATGGTATGGATCAGGTTGCACGCTGCAACAATGTTTGTTATGGATCGGGTTGCACGCCGCAACAATGCTAAATGATATGGATCGAGTTGCACGCCGCAATAATGTTATTTGTGGATCGGGTTGCACAACGCAACATTGGTAAATGATATGGATCAGGTTGCATGCCGAAATAGTGTTGTTATATATTGGGATATGGTTGCACGCCACAATAATTATTGATACAAGTATGTTCATTCTGGATATTTGTTTCTTGCATATGCTGTAGATTCTAAGCTTCCCCTAGGCAGTTACTATGGATTTACTCTTAATACAGGTATACACCGCAGCATGTTTCCCCCCTCCCATCTTTACTTGTTTATTTTTGCTTTACTTTTCGCTGTATATTATATAACTACACAGGTTTAATTGGTAGTGCAGTCCTAGACTCGTCACTACTTCGCCGTGGTTGGGCTAGGCACTTACCAGCACATGAAGTCGGTTGCGCTGATACTACACACTCCACTGTGTGCAGATCCCGAAGCAGCTATCGGACATTAGTTGGAGGACTTCCTTCGGTCCACTCGGATACGTACAATCATACATGAAATATGTAAGTAAGTGACTTGAACAAAAATAACAACTAACAGTACTCAAATATTATGAAAGGTTATACTAATATGGGGGTCACAGAGGTTAAGTAATTTACATTGAAAACCTTTCGATGTCATTCAATATTAAACTTAAAAAGAGTGACAAATTTCAATGTATTAAAGGCTAAGGGTAGAGCTCTACTCAAGGTCAAAGCCCCCTTTGATTCCCCTGACACTTCAAAGTTCCTAAGGGTCTCAAGGTCCCATGGTAATGCTTGTGCTAGGAAGAGTAGCACAACAAAGAGTTAAACTCTACTCCCAAATACCTCTAACGATTAATGACTCACTCTTCCCTACAAGTTTAAGGGCAAATGAGGCACTTTCAAGGTAAACCAACCACCATAGCAACACCACACCATATAAGTGTAACCTTCCTTATGAAAGCTAAACAAAATACCATAAGACTACAAGACGGTTTTATCTGCATTTTTATAACCATATTTCCAAAACATAAGTGGATTATTAACGCATTAAACACACCCAAAGACATAAGTTTCAAACACATAGAGGCGTGGATATTATCTTGCTTCTAATAAAAAAACCAAACACTTGAGATCATATGTCTTAAGGATACAGAAAGAGCACACAGTTCAAATCTACAACAGTTAATGGATACAGATGCGTTTGCCTTGACAGACTCATCACATTTGGTTTAACTCAAGTCTTATCCTTTAGCATACAAAGGTTAACAACATTACTAGAATCTTTTGAAAGTATCAACAAGGATTCAGACAAAATAGTTATAGTTAGAACCTCTATCGCACCCTTTTTTTCTCGTGAAATCGGATTTATGATATTTGGTTGGGACAACTCTTTCCTTTTGGGAAAAGGGTTTTGCAATTTTGAAGAGTCGCCACGTAACGATTTTAAGGTGCGTTAGGGAGCCTATGGGGTTCAACTACTACGTTTGATAACTAGAGATAGGGTAAGGGCTTGAAATTATCCCAAGGGGCCGGTGTTAGGCACCCCTCAGGATCCACTAGCGTGGTTTCCAGCCAGATAGTTTTGTGAATTTGTGCAATTAACAAGTAAACAAACAAGACTCAAATAATAGTTTATTTTAAATACATGAGTGTTTGAAAACGATTAAACAAAGTAGGGTTTCGAAAAGAGTTATAATCTAAGCATGCTGATGAATATAAAGGGGTCCTAGGTTTGTTTATCATATGGATCACATCAATGCACCACCCGATAATCACTCCTCAAAAGAGGGGCTACACGTAGTATTTGCCGACTGGTCATCATATCAATATCTACCCTTCCGACCCGTACACACATTAAAGTGCGGATTGGTCTCGACCTCTATACGTGCTATTACCCGTCCCATTCCTATCAGTCCTGGAGGAATTTTAGAACTACTATTCCTACAAGAGGGAGGATTTTAGGTTGACTCTTAGGATTACAGGTAAATGTGCTAAGGCAACATACAAAAACACGTAGGACTACATTTAAAGAGGAAACATGTAAGCAATTAGAAGGATCATATAAACCTCCACAAATACTGTATAAAAATAGCACGACTCAAACACAGTTAAAGTCTTAATTTTTTAAGTCCTAAATTAGGGGATTTGAGTCATAACCAGATTCATTATATTGCTCAGATAAGAAGTCTGACGCAGGTCTGCCTGTTAGTGGTAGCAAGTGATAATTAATGAACGTAGTTCCAGTTTTATTCAAATAGTTACCTAAGGCTTGCCTAGGCGTAATAAAGATATTCTATTAGCATGATATCTATATTGATTAGGAATGCAGTAGAGCAGTGGTTAATTTTAAGCAGATAACTTGAGATCCTATAGACATGCTTTCTAACGGTATTAAGTCGAGGCAGTGTTTGAGAAACTTATTAAAGAAGTGGCAGATTACTAAACAATAACATGAACTAGATGGCTTTTCCAAATAAATTTTTTTAAATTGTAAAGGCATGATTTCTATTATAGCTATTTAGATTCTATAGGCATGGTATCTAGGTGTGTAAAAGCTGACTTGGGACTTATAGGCGTGATTTCTAAAGGAAACGAGTTTGGATACATGTTGTAACAAAATTTGAGATTCAATTACTTTATATCCTGTAGGCATGATATCTAATTATAGAGCTGATTTTTAACCCTATAGGCATGTTACCTATTATTAAAGCCACTTATGTCCCATAGACATGATTTCTAGTTGTGCAAAAGTGAAGCATGCAGAATTGATTTTAAACAAAGCACAGATCTTATAGGCATATTATCTAATAGACAATACTTGAAGCAAATAGACCCTATAGGCATGTTATCTACCCAATCCACCCACAATGTACAACTACCCACCCTTTTCACTAATCCCCCGATATTGTTTACAAATTATTATGGTCATAATGATTGAATTACAAAAGAAGTGCAAAAATAAGAAATTATAACCAAAAGAAGCCTGGTCATGACTCCCTATCTGAGTTATATAATTAATCCCTTCAATGCCAATGTTTCAAAGCCTTTCTCATACCTGAGTGTGTCAAAGTTCCTTATGGATCTCTGTCACGACCCAAATCTCGAACCTGGTCGTGATGACGCCTCTCGTGAAGACAAGGCCAGCCAATCAACCCAATTCATCCTTTTAAAATGATTATTTAACACAACTATAGTACACCATGGTTTAATAATACCAAATAGCGGAGATATAGATAAAAAATGCGGAAGTCCAACCCAACACAGCCCTAAACGGGGTGTTACAAGTCACGAGCATCTGTCAGAATGTAAATCCACTACAAGGTCTAAAATATACAAAACCGGAAAAATGAGCAAAAGAGAGAGGACATGGTGCTGTAAATGCTGACAGTCACCTCC
Source organism: Nicotiana glauca (assembly GCA_026770625.1). Lineage (NCBI taxonomy): Eukaryota > Viridiplantae > Streptophyta > Magnoliopsida > Solanales > Solanaceae > Nicotiana > Nicotiana glauca. The sequence goes on along the minus strand of MU776022.1, from coordinate 153,624 downwards.
TTAACTCATATAACTCTGCCCCTGATCGGCCAAAACCCGCTACCGGGTGAATAGATACTTGTATCTACACACGAGGTGCAAGGAGTAAAGTGAGTACTCCAACTCAGTGAGTAATAAAAGCAAATAATAACTGAGCAGCAAGAAATCACGTAAAGCAACCAACATGCTGTATAGAAGCCGGGTACAATTTTATGAGAAAAACAGTGAAATCTGTGAAATCTTTAGAAATATCTCGGCTCAGTTCAAATCTCTTTAGAAAATGATCTTTTCAATAATTTTGAAAACTGTTTCAAAACAGTTAGTGCTGATAAGCACAGAAAATACGCCCCTCGGGCATAATACCACAGTATAACAGGTAAAAAAAAGACAAGTAAATATGCAAGATGAGCACATAAAAGTTCGCCCCTCGGGCACATCTCAAAACAGTACCAGCCCCTCGGGCTCAATATCAATCGCATAGAACAGTATCAGCCCCTCGGTCTCACTCCCAACTCACATTAGCCCTTCGGGCTTACTCCCAATTCACATGGGTACCCGCGCTCACCGGGGGTGTACAGACTCCAGAGGGGCCCCTTACGGCCCAAGCGCTATATCAACATAAGGCCTGAAAGCCTTCTCATATCACTTCAGGACTGAAAGCCTACCTCACATATCACTCCAGGCCTGAAAGCCTGCTTCACATATCACTCAATGCCTCAAAGCCTCACTCAGTCCAGCAACAACATAAGCCCCTCGGGCATCAATGGAATAGTAGTACTCAGCCCAAACAATAATAGAATATCAATTAAATCTCAAAAGTTTATTTAAATTGGCTGAGGTTGTAAAACAGTTCCATCAACAGGACTGAGTTCAAACAGTATATCAAATAGTGAGGAAAAAGTTATAAATATCCAATAAGGATTCAAGTAGTCGGCATTAAGCCCAAATCATGAGGATAATAACATATCTCAGTCAAATACGCAGTAAAATAGCAAACGGGATGGACCAAGTCACAATCCCTAACGGTGCTCAACCCCACGCTTGCTATCCGGCGTGAAAGACACCTCAATATAGCACTACGGTGTGCAAGTCCAGGGTTTCAAACCCTCAAGATATCATTTACAATCATTACTCACCTCTAGACGGCCAAAAGTCTAGCTAGCTATGGCCTTGTCTCTGGAATTGGCTTCCTCGCACGACGAATCTGCCCAAAATCACAATGAATATGTTGCATTATACTAAAGAGACAATACCCAATCGAAAACAATCGAAAAATATCAAAATTCACGAATTTGACAAAACCCGAGCCCCAGGACCACGTCTCGAAACTCAAAAATTTTTACATCATCGGGTTCCTTATCTCGCCACGAGTCCATACATACAAAAATCTCTCAAATCGGACCAACAATGGCCCTTCAAATCCCAAATTTAGAATTTCAATCTCAAGACCTAATTTCTTATAATTTGGCTATATTTTCATGAATTTCAAGCACGATTTCACAATAAAATCATGTATATAAATCATAGGACTTACCTCCAATCACTTCCCGTCAGAACCCCTTCAATTCCCGTCAAAAAGCTCTCAAGAATGACCAAAAAGGGTGGAAAAATGGGTTGGGTTCGCGAATGAAATATTTTTAACATTCTTCCCAGATCACTGTAGCTAACACAATGCGATCGCACTAGAGCCTTGCGATCGCATAGAACAAAATTCCAGGGCACTGAAGCTAACCCTATGCAATTGCAAAGAGCAAAATTCCAGCTCCAAATTTAACCCTATGCGATCGCATAAGCCTCGTACGATCGCATAGAACAAATTTCCAGGGTCTCATATTACTCTATGCGATAGCAACACTCCCTATGCGATCGCATAGCACATCCAAATAGACCCCATAATTCCTTCCATGCGACCGCATGAAACCCTCTACGATCGCATAGAACAAAAGTTCTCTGCAATTTTTCTGCTGCATTTTTCAACTTTAAAATTCCCGTTAGCCATCCGAAATCACCCCGAGGCCCCCGGGACCTCAACCAAAAATACCAACACCTCTTATAACATCATACAAACTTGTTCCAATCATCAAAACACCACAAACAATGCCAAAACCATCAAATTGCATCGAAGTGAAGACTAAGTTCTTCCAAAACTTTCAAAACTAACATTCGATCAAAAACCTATCCAAAACACGTCCGAATGACCTGAAATTTTGCACACATATCCCAAATCACATAATGAAACTACAACTCTCAGAATTCCATTCTGACTTCCGGATAAAAATCTCACCTATCAACCGGAAATCGCCAAAATACTAACTTCGCCAATTCATGCCTAATTCTACACCGGACCTCCAAAATTACTTCCAATCACACTCCTAAGTCACGTATCACCTCCCGGAGCTAACTGAACCATCAGAATTTACATCCGAGCCCTCTAACACATAAGCCAACTCCCAGTTGACTTTTCCAACTTAAGCCTTCTTAAAAGAGACTAAGTGTCTCATTTCTTATCAAAACCATTCCAAATCAACGTGATTAGACAAGATACGGATAATGAAGCATAAAGAAGCTGAAAATGGGGAAAACGGAGCAGTAACTCATGAGACAACGGGTCGGGGCATCACATCCTCCCCAACTTAAACAAACGCTCGTCCTCGAGCGTACCCAGAGTTGTCCTGGAAGCCAACCCAAAGCTGAATGACCTTACCAAGCATATACCCAGGGTGATCCCACGTCACCCTATCTCGCATAGGTCCGGTAACACAACATAGCCGAAATCTCACAATCCGTCTAGTCCATAAAACCACATTTCACATTCCGAAATCTTACACAAGATCAGAACCTCACATCTTTATTCAGAATAAAACCCGACCCAGCTGTAATAACCCATACTCACAACCTCGGCTGCCATCATATGATATACCACATAATTCAAACACATGCAGCGATAACTTCCATTCACAACAGCTGCCTGCGACAACCAAATATCGATAGAAACCTCTTGTTAGATAAAGTCTCATTTCAAAACTTTCATATACTACCATAACCATTTCTCGGACCAACCATTCATGAGGTCATTTCTTCTCTAGCAATTACCATAGCCGAACCTCGATATTTACCCATCAAACATGCTGAAATCAAATTTGTTTATATTCATTAATGTTCCCCACGATCTATTTTGATCAAACAGACCATCCTCATGACATGACACAATCAATACGGCCTAGGCCACAACTTGCATAATACACGCACCAATAAGAAACGGTCTGAACATACTCAAATCATGAAAATGACCCAACGAAGAAAGTTGTACCTCAAACTCGCCAGTACTGCCACAACACAAGGCTGAGACCCTGTCTCACATCATAGAAATAGGGCACACAAATTTGACCCACAAGGTCATGTTTCCACATTTCTTTGTTGCACGCACGATCCTATCTAAATACTTATTCCACATGTAACACCTCTAGTCACTATGCTCAAAATCGACAACCATGCTCAATTGATGTCTGGAGCCAAAGAAAATCATTACGCTCACGGTGAAATAAATAACATACACCCCGAAGACCTGATAGAACATAACCAGTACGTTATTCACCGACTAACACCTAATTACTCACCCCGCTCGACTTCTACTACTAGAACTCCTATCGGAGTCATACGATCCGGCACCCGGCACCAAATTAGTACAAAAATCAACAACCTCGCCTGGTGACATGCCCGACCATAAGAAATGCATCCAAAAAGTCCCTCGACACCGGACTGAATCAATGATAGCAACCTCTGCACCTACATCGATCACAAATGCCCAATTAAGAAAGCAGTCTTTCCGAACTGTCCGCTGGTTCTTTGAAATATAATTCATTCTGCTAAAACGTATTCTAACGCACTTCACCCCTCAACCCGTGGCATTCCCGGCATAGCCCCTAGTGTAATAGTTCAAAATCACCCAATACTACGACAACCAGTCTGAATTCCAATATCACATCAAAAATATAGCATACCAGCGAATAAAGATCCACCACCACAACATAGCCTGTACATGAGAGCTCCATATAGCACACAAATCATCATACCTGATCCCAGTTTCTACCGTGCAACACACACACACATTTGATACTCATTCATTCCATGACAGATACTCAATATTTACCTTTGCTACCGAGCAAACTCGAATACCACCAGTGGACCCAACAAGAACATGCTGCAATACTACTGAAATATAACCAGTTTAATCACATTACCTTTTTCTGAGACATATACTCTCGTCAAATCACTTCCACTTAGAAATACCATTTTCCTTAATCATCCGAAGATCATTTATCTAATCACTTAGAAGGAATCACTACACATCCCATGCTCTGCATGACATACATAGGTTTTGTTCAAATTCTTACAATACTGACACGACGGATGAGATCTGTATACATTCATAACTACTACCGAAGAAACTGACACGACGGATGAGATCTGTATACATTCATAACTACTACCGAAGCAACAATTCATTAGTTCTATACTCTTGGCAAGAACTATCACCTTGTTCTGAACCAAACAATAGTTTTAGCCCCTTAATTTACTTCATATGATCGGATTGCACTGATCTCGAATTCAATGATCTCGTCTCACCCAGTACGAACTGCTCAGGTAATGAGCCACCCCAGACATGGTCAAAGTCACACATGTGAACCAAACAATGTGCCAATAGGCTACCAATTCGAATGCAATACAAAAGAAAACGAGCTCTAAAAGGAATTGCCAAATCCCACACACTAATACGGACTTTCCTTGGAAAACATGAAGCAAAGCATACAAAGATAGTATATAGAAAACTATACTCGATATCACACTGTTGCGGCGTGCAACCTGATCCGGATAACATACCCATGGCGGCGTGCCACCCAATCCACACATAGATCTCACATAAGGAGATACACATCGAGCCAAATCTGCTCTTTACAACAAAATACCGAATATCAGTCATAAGCATGCTAAGTGCATAATATCATCCCTGAGGGATATTTAGCGTTATAAACTACAAAACTCAAGCACAACTGAGGTGCGATATACAATATGAATTTCAAGAGCCAAGTTTCTCAGGTAACATCATTCCCACGCGGATTCTCAACGCATAAGCAACTTCTCAAGCCATTTCACAAATCACACGGCGCTATGCATCATTGTGTGAAATAGCTGGAAACAAAACATCAACCTGACTACTCCTCCAGGAGGATTGCATAAAACAAATGCACTCATATGGCTTAATATAGAGCCATTATTCACATTAAACTCATCTACCGACTTCAAGCCGATATTGATCACATTGACTAGTTTGACAACCTTCCAAGGTCCATAATAACTCCCATTTTTCTCATACACACAAGAACAACCGTCATAATCAGAGTAATCCTCCCCATATCACAACCCAATAGGCCAAGTGCCCTCGAGGCATGAATCTTCAATTCAACGACACTATCACAACTTCATACTTGGTCTACATCTTTAATCAATCCAGTGAACACATGTCACACTTATATAATCTTCTCGTGGGACACACTCCCACATCCTACCATAATAATATCTGGAGCGTACCTCCAAACCACCGGTCGCATTAACGCTAAAAAGCGATCAAGAATCATTAACCAGGATGCCACTCTCAGGTGATGCTGAAGACAATACCAATTTACCTTAACCATCAAACTTCTTTTCTGCTCATCCGAGCTCATGACATCCTTTTCAAAAAATTTCCTTCACTCACCATTCGCAGCCTAATTTCCATAACCGGAACAAATTCGCCAGCATGCCTCAAATCGGAACTAACACAGTACATAACCGCATAATTCGCTAACCAATAGCAAGCTCCCCAACTTGGCTCGAAGCCATATATCAAAACAAGCTCAATAAATCATAACACATATACTCTACTGCTGTCGTAATACCCTAGTGAGATTAAACTCATTCCTTCATAAGCTTGTGGAAACACAAATCATCTGGAATTTTAACTCTTCTGCAATTCTTGCATTCACTCACACAACAGTTAAGTCCACTCTCTAGGCGGCCAAATTTTTACTAAGTCCCAAATTTTTCAAAAATTTCGGTAGAGTCTCCTTTGTAATTGGGCCTATCCACCTACCAGAGAATCACCAAAACCATCCTAACAACACATCCACAACTTGATAAAGCATCATAATGTATATCAATAACATTAATCTCAATATTACATGTATTATATTATCAAAATTGATACCTGGACATGCGTTGCACCTATTTGAATCATAACACATAGAAAATACCTTTCGATCCTCCATTATTGGGCTATTCAACCAAGTAAGAACATTTTCTTTCCTTAATATTTTCAACCTTCAAGGTGGGCTCCTCGACTCATAGATTTCGTCATAATACATTTACAGAAGCGATCTCTGCTCCCAGACTTATCTAACTAGTATGACAAATAGTTTTCCCTCATCGCCAATTACCCATTAGCTTTACCTCAGTATAATATTTCTATATACCTTCCACCGCCGTACACATTACACAGTTACTTAGTCTTCCTGAGTCTGAACTTATACCGCAACATGAAATTTACTTCACTCCCAACAAGGAGACATGAAAAGATTATTCACACGCCCATATCTTGGGCTACACATCCATTCACAATGGAAATCAAACACTTAATAGTTCTTCTAACATCTGGCAGGCCTTCATCGTCACTTCCAAGTCACATAAATACATCTCGCGGTACTAACATACTCATCACGTGGCTATTCAGCTGTCACTTCCACTAATATGGACAATACCGAACGTATAAGTTCAAAGCTCTTGCTCACACAATCATCACCTAGGTGCTCAGCCATAGGCAAAGATTCGGCCTCAAGTCCTCCAGACTGGCCCAAACATCAAACTCACAGAGATAACGTCTCACACTTCGATCGGGGAATCACAAGCCATCGAGGCACCTTTGATACTGAGTGCTCGTTCGCGCGTACGAATGCTTGGAAGGAATTCAAAGTGTTATATTTCAAGCTAAATCAAGGACACACGGCAAGAATTCAAGAATGTGAAGTTTCCTAAAGGTTCTGCAGCCTCTCGAGGATAAATACAGACATCTCTGTACCGATCCGCGAGACTCTACTAAACCTGCTCATGACTCGTGAGACCTAGTAACCTAGGCTCTAATACCAACTTGTCATGACCCAAATCCCAAACCTGGTCATGATGGCGCCTCTCGTGAAGACAAGGCCAGCCAATCAACCCAATTCATACTTTTAAAATGATTATTTAACACAACTATAGTACAACATGGTTTAATAATACCAAATAGCAGAGATATAGATAAAAAATGCAGAAATCCAACCCAACATATCCCTAACCGGGGTGTCACAAGTCACGAGCATCTATCAAAATGTAAATCCACTACAAGGTCTAAACTATACAAAACCAAAATAATGAACAAAAGAGAGAGGACATGGTGCTGTGAACACTGACAATTACCTCCTTAACTCATAACTCTGCACCTGATCGGCTAAAACCCGCTACCGGGTGAATAAATACCTACATCTGCACACGAGGTGCAGGGAGTAAAGCGAGTACTCCAACTCAGTTAGTAATAAAAGTAAATAATAATTTAGCAGCAAGAAATCACATAAAGCAACCAACATGCTGTATAGAAGCCGAGTACAATTTTCTGAGAAAAAATAGTGAAATCTGTGAAATCTTTAGAAATATCTCGGCTCAGTTCAAATCTCTTTTGAAAATGATCTTTTCAATAATTTTGAAAACGGTTTCAAAATAGTTAGTGCTGATAAGCACAGAAAATACGCCCCTCGGGCACAATACCACAGTATAACATGTAAAAAAAGACAAGTAAATATGCAAGATGAGCACATAAAAGTTCGCCCCTCGGGCACATCTCAAAACAGTACCAGCCCCTCGGGCTCAATATCAATCGCTCTGAACAGTATTAGCCCCTCGGGCTCACTCCCAACTCACATCAGCCCTTCGGGCTCACTCCCAACTCACATGGGTACCCGCGCTCACTAAGGGTGTACAGACTCCGAAGGGGCCCCTTACGGCCCAGGCGCTATGTAAACATAAGGCCTAAAAGCCTTGTCATATCACTCTAGGCCTGAAAGCCTGCCTCACATATCACTCCAGGCCTGAACACCTGCCTCATATATCACTCAAGGCCTGAAAGCCTCATTCAGTCCAGAAACAACATAAGCCCCCAGGCATCAATGGAATAGTAGTACTCAGCCCAAACAATAATAGAATATCAATTAAATTTTAAAAGTTTATTTAAATTGGATGAGGTTGTAAAACAGTTCCATCAACAGGACTGAGTTCTAATAGTGAGGAAAAAGTTATAAATATCCAATAAGGATTCAAGTAGTCGCCATTAAACCTAAATCATAAGGATAATAACATATCTCAGTCAAATACACAGTAAAATAGCAAACGGGATGGACCAAGTCATAATCCCCAACAGTGCTCTACCCCACGCTCGCTATCCGGCGTGCAAGTCACCTCAATATAGCACTACATTGTGCAAGTCCGGGGTTTCAAACCCTCAGGATATCATTTACAATCATTAGTCACCTCTAGACGGCCAAAAGTCTAGCTCGCTATGCCCTTGCCTCTCGAATTGGCTTCCTCGTGCAACGAATCTGCCCAAAATCACAACGAATATGTTGCATTATACTAAAGAGACAATACCCAATCAAAATAAATCAAAAAATATCAAAATTCACGAATTTTGACAAAACTCGAGCCCTGGGCCCACGTCTCGAAACTCAGAAATTATTACATCATCGAGTTCCTTATCTCGCCACGAGTCTATACATACAAAAATCTCTCAAATCGGACCAACAATGGCCCCCCAAATCCCAAATTTAGAATTTCAATATCAAGCCCTAATTTCTTATAATTTGGCTATATTTTCATGAATTTGAAGGATGATTTCACAATAAAATCATGTATTTAGTTTATAGGACTTACCTCCAATCACTTCCCATCAAAACCCCTTCAATTCCCGTCCAAAAGCTCTCAAGAATGACCAAAAATGGTGGAAAAATGGGTTGGGTTCGCGGATGAAATATTTTTAACAGTCTGCCCAGATCACTGTAGCTAAATCTATGCGATCGCATAGAAAAAAATCCAGGGCACTGAAGCTAACCCTATGTGATTGCATAGAGAAAAATTCCAGCTCCAAATTTAACTCTACGCGATCGCATAGAACAAATTTCCAGGGTCTCAAATTACTCTATGCGATCGCAACACTCCCTATGGGATCGCATAGCACAACTAAACAGCCCCCATAATTCCTTCTATGCGATCGCATGAAACCCTCTGCGATCGCACAGAACAAAAGTTCTCTGCTGCATTTTTCAACTCCAAAATTCCCGTTAGCCATCCGAAATCACCCCGAGGCCCCCGGGACCTCAACCAAAAATACCAACACCAATTATAACATCATACAAACTTGTTCCAATCATCAAAACACCTCAAACAATGCCAAAACTATCAAATTACATCGAATTCAAGACTAAGTTCTTCCAAAACTTTCAAAACACGCATTCGATCAAAAACCTATCCAAAACACGTTTGAATGACCTGAAATTTTGCACACATATCCCAAATCACCTAATAAAGCTACAACAACTATTAGAATTCCATTCCGACTCCCGGATAAAAATCTCACCTATCAATCGGAAATCGCCAAAATACTAACTTCGCCAATTCAAATCTAGTTCTACACCGGACCCCCAAAATTACTTCCGATCACACTCCTAAGTCACATATCACCTCCTGGAGCTAACCGAATCATCGGAATTCACATCCGAGCCCTCTAACACATAAGTCAACTCTCGGTTGACTTTTCCAACTTAAGCCTTCTTAAAAGAGACTAAGTGTCTTATTTATTATCAAAACCATTCCAAATCAACCTGATTACACATGATACGGATAATGAAGCATAAAGAAGCTGAAAATGGGGAAAACATAGCGGTAATTCATGAGACGACGGGTCGGGTCGTCACAATCTCAGGCGATCCCGGGCAGTTCTCACACGTAGGTTTACAAAATCAAATAGAATGAGTACAGTGTGGGAGGGCCAGCCCTTATGTGTCCAAGATCGGAAGGAACTCAAGGGTTCCCACACAAGAGGGGTAGAACCTAGGTTCTAAGAGTATAGTTGAAGTGTAGAACAGAGATGTATAAAAAATGGGTTGTGAATAATAAGTGGTAAATGATGTTTTGAAAACAGTTGTAGTAGTGAAACAGAATCAGAAATCATTCAAAGGGGCAAGGGATTATGGTATTCATTGTATGACCCAGTAGGGGTCTGATTTTGCCATGCACAGCAATAGCTAATGCTGGCATGGACACAAACCATCCAAAGGAACACAAACACATAGAGGGGAAATGGGGGTTTGGGATTCATAAGGTAGCAAGTGCATAGCAAATTACTGACAGAGTACAAATATAGGTAAGCATTAATTTAAAAGGGAAAGGGAACATATTACAGCATATTAGTAACATAACTTGAATGCAGAAACATAAGCAGAGGTAGACAAGATGTCACGCCCCAAACTCGAGGGACGTGACCGGCGCTCGACCGGGTATACCAAGTCAAGTGGACCTGGGTTCCTTTCCTAACCAATGAGCTACCCCTTATTTTCCTTATTCAATATTCCAAGAACTAGCAATGTAATTAATTTAGATCACCCTTTTTCAAAACATACATACATAATAGTTAGTGAAATTACCAATTCGTTGTCCAACAAAAGAAACATGGATATACATAAGCTTCTAACCCACATCCACTGTCTACGGAGCCTCTAAAGATACAACGGGATAATACAGTACTTGCCGGTAACAAGGCTCCGGCTATACCTTACACAACAGCAAAATAAAACTACGAAAACAAGCGGCCTGAGCCACGTAGGGCCCCGAGAGGAATGAGACTCACCAAAACAACTGACGGAAGGCAAAGAGGGAGCTATGATCGGTGGGCTGGAGTACCTACTGCAAATCCACCTACAATCATAACACGAATGTAGCGCCCCCGGCAAAAGGGACGTCAGTACACTTGAATTGTACTGGTATGTATAACAAACTTTGCGCCAAGTAAACTCAAGCCATAGACAAGTAAGTAACAGTAACAGAAACAACTATCAATTCCATAAAGAAAGAACAATTAAGCCAAACAAGTTTTACAAACTCTCCCATTTCCCTTCCACATTTCCACATCAACAGATTTCACATTTTTGCTCATATTTTCATTTCAACAGTGATTTTGATCACTTTCCACTCTTATTACCTCGGCCACCCTTATTACCTCGGCCACCCTTATTACCTCGGCCACCCTTATTACCTCGGCCACCCTTATCACCACAACCCGCACCTTATTACTTCGTGTTGCGGAGAGCTTTCCCTCATTCGCTTCACGGGAGCCGCACAACACATAGCTGGTCGCGACTGTTGTATTTTAGTTGGTCAGGGGTAGACTCGGTCAAGTCGCTTATATAATGCCGACGACAATTTTCCACTTAATTAATAAGTGAAGGGGGTCAGCCCTCGGCCCGATCATCCAAGTCGACCTCCTTTTCAGGTCAGGTAGATTACTGGACTGCATTCTGGACTGCGGAGTGAAGCAGAAGAATTGTCAAAATTGAAGTTGAAAATGCAGTCCATTATGCAACTGCATAATCAATATGCGGACCGCATTTCTGCCGCATAGTTAATCAGAGAGTTGGTCTAAGTTGATGTTAAAAATGCGATCCATTATGCGACCGCATAATCAGTATACGAACCGCATTTCCACCGCATACCCAGGCAGAGATGTTCAGTGATTGGGGTTAGTTCTGCGGTCCAATATGTGGACCGCATTCCAATTATGCGGACGCATAGTGCGACCGCAGATCTTGCTCGGGCTTCTATTTTCTAAAATTTAAAACCCGACCCCCTTTCTAATATAACACCCTAACCCCTCATTTTAACC
>MU776022.1:117827-132827 GCA_026770625.1 Nicotiana glauca | reverse complement strand
GTAGCCTTATGCAATGCAAATGTAGATAGAGGTAGAGCTTAACCTCGGAAGGCAGAACGGTAGCCTTATGCAAGTTGGAAGGCAGAATGGTAGCCTTATGCAGGTTAGAAGGCTAAATGGTAGCCTTGTGTAATGCAAATGCATATAGAGGTAGAGCTTAACCTTGGAAAGCATAATGGTAGCCTTATGCAGGTTGGAAGGTAAAATGGTAGACTTATGCAAGAAATAAAATAGCAAATTACAGTACATTTTCTTAGCTGACAGCAGATTGCGGCGTGGTGATCACTGGGAGCATTGTGACATATGGAACATTATGGGTGTGTGCTGATAGCAAATATTGGTAAGTACAATGGTTCATAGAATCTCATTTTTGAACAATGTTTGTTCTATGGACGTACAGTACGTTCAACAATTTTGTAATCCTAGTTCCTGCATCCAGAGAAAAATCATGAGTTTTGTAAAAGGAAGGTTAGTTTTTATCCCCACTGGCTTTGCTTGACTCATTCGGCTTTGATCTTGTGATACTGTCTATATCATTGGGGTAGCGTTGCTAAACCAAGCAGTTACAATAATAAACATGCATGATTTTGTAAAAGTATGACGTAAATGTATAATAAAAATAGTTTTTAGATGAACCGCCGACTGTGACGCAATTCAGGACATTGCAAACTCTCCTGCTATGGAATTTTGAGGGTCCTACTCAAAATTCTTCCCTAGTTTCCAATTGTAGGGGAAAATGAAAATTTTATTGAATTGTGACCGAACCCATAGGGCTGCCTACGTATCCCCTCTTAAACGAGAATCAGGTCAGGCATAGTTAAATTTACATCATATAAGGAAAGCATAAAGATTACACAAAGTAACTTTTCACTGCATCTGAATTAGTCGGCTTTGGCCAGACTTCTCCATCCAGTTCTGCACGTATGAGGAATCCTTCTATTAAAACCGGGTGAAGCATGTATGGTCCCTACCAGTTGTGAGAGAACTTCCCCTTGGCTTCATCTTGATGTAGGAAAAATTTCTTCAACACCAGCTGCCCAGGTGTGAACTGTCTTAGCTTGACTCTTTTGTTAAAGGCTCTGGACATTCTGTTCTGATAGAGTTGACCATGGAAAACTACGTTCATTCTCTTTCTGTCTATAAGAGCTAGTTGCTCGTAACTACTCTTCACCCACTCTACATTGTTGAGCTCAGCTTCCTATACGATCCTAAGGGAAGGAATTTCTACTTCGGTTGGGATGACAACCTCTTTACCATAAACCATCATATAGGGAGTTGCCCCGGTTGATGTGCGGACTGTGGTACGATACCCCAATAGAGCAGACGATAACTTCTCGTGCCACGTTTTGTGCTTCTCTATCATTTTCCTCAATATTTTCTTGATATTCTTGTTGGCGACTTCTACGACTCTATTCATTTGAGGCTTGTAGGCTATGGAATTCTTGTGTCTAATCTTGAAGGTTCCACACATGGCTTTCACCAAGTCACTTTTGAGATTGGATCCGTATCAGTGATGATTGACTCTAGGAAATCGAAATGACAAACAATGCAGTCACAGACAAAGTCTGCCTCAACTTTCTTAGTTTTCTGCCTTGTAAGATGTTTCTTCGACCCTTGGTGAAATAGTTGATTGATACTAGGATAAACCTGTGTCTGTTGGGAGCGGCAGGCTCGATACGTCCAATGATATCCATTCCCCAAGCAGCGAACGACCACGGTGAGCTTGTTGTGTTGAGCTCGCATGGAGGTACCTTTATCATGTCTGCATGTATCGGACAGCGACGACATTTCTAGACATATTGGATGCAGTGTCTTTCCATAGCCATCCAAAAGTAACTAGCCTGAAGTATTTTTCTTTTCTAAGACAAAACCGTTCATATGCGGACCGCAGGTCCCAGCATGAATTTCCTCTAGCAGTTTGGATGCTTCCCCAAATTAGGAATCCTCCTATACAGGATTCCTCTGCTATGAAAGAAGTTGTTGGACAAACTCTAAAGTGTGCGTTTTTTAGTATGATTGGCAAGCTCTGGGTACTCTCCTTTCGCCAGATAGTCCTTGATAACATGAAACCAAGGCCTTCCGTCTGCTTCGTCTTCAATATGGGCGCATTAAGTTGGATGACTATAAATTTTGACTGGAATGGGATCAATGAAATTCTTGTTGGGTTGTTTTATCATAGATGATAGAGTAATAAATGCAACGGCGAACTCATTCTGGATTTTGGGAACATGTTGGAATCCCGTCTTTGTGAACTTGTTTCTCAATTCCTGTACGTGATGCAGATACGGACGTATCTTGGAGTTCTTGGTTGCCCACTCCTCTTGTACCTGATGTATGAGTAAATCTGAATCTCCAATCAATAGCAGCTCTAGCACATTCATGTCAATGGATATATTGATCCCTAAGATGCAGGCTTCGTATTCGGCCATATTGTTAGTGCAGGGAAACCAGAGTTTGGCAAACACTGGATAATGCTGACTGGTTTCTGATACCAAGACTGCTCCTATGCCAACTCCTTTGAAGTTTACTGCTCCATCGAAGAACATTCTCCAACTGTCACAGAATTTTACAATGTCTTCTCCGATGAATGATACTTCTTTATCAGGAAAATATGTTATTAAGGGTTCATATTCTCCATCCACGGGGTTTTTGGCAAGATGGTCTACCAGTGCCTGTCCCTTGACCACTTTCTGAGTTACGTAAACAATGTCAAACTCACTCAACAGGATTTGCCACTTGGCTAGCTTTCCCGTGGACATGGGCTTCTGAAAGATGTACTTGAAAGGATCCATCCTTGATATGAGGTACGTAGTATAGACACAGAAGTAATGTCTCATCTTCTGAGCTACCCAACTCAAAGCACAACAGGTGCGCTCTAAAAGAGAATGCATGGCCTCGTATAGGGTTAACTTCTTGCTGAGATGATAAATGGCTTATTCCTTCCTCCCCATTTTATCATGCTACCCCAAAATTTAGCCGAAAGCTCCATCTAACACTGAAAGGTAGAGCAATCAGGGTCTACCTAGCTCGGGCAGAACTAAGACTGGTGGTGTTGACAGGTGCTCCTTGATTTTGTCGAAGGCCTTTTGGCGGTCCTCGGTCCATTTGGTAGTGGTGTCCTTCTTTAATATCTTAAAGATTGGCTAACAGATAACTGTAAACTGTGCTACGAATCGGCTCGTATAGTTCAGCCTTCCCAGGAAACTCATCACATCTTTTTTGTTCTTTGGCGGCAGAAATTCTTGAATGGCTTTGACTTTTGATGGATCCAGTTCTGTTCCTCGACGGCTCACAATAAACCCAAGCAACTTCCCAGTAGGAGCCCCAAATGCACTTTTTGCGGGGTTTAGTTTCAGGTTGTATCTTTGCAATCTATTTATGAACTTACTCATGTCATCTATGTGGTTTGTTGCCTTCTTGGATTTGACAATAAGATCATCCACATATACCTCTATCTCCTTGTGTATCATATCATGAAAAATGGTTGTCATGGCCCTCATATAGGTAGCCCCTACATTATTCAGGTCGAATGGCATCATCTTGTAACAATATACTCCCCACGGTGTAATGAAAGTCATTTTCTCTGCATCTTCCTCGTCCATCCAGATCTGATGATAAACACGAAGCAATCCACGAATGACTGTAGCTCATGCTTGGCGTAATTATCAATCAGGATGTGTATATTCGGCAAAAGGGAAATCATCTTTCAGACTGACCCGGTTGAGATCCTAGTAGTCGACACAAACTCTGACATTTCCATCCTTCTTTGGTACTAGCACAATGCTGGCTAACCATGTCGGGTACTCAACCACCCTGAGAACCTTAGCTTTGATCTGCTTGGTGACTTATTCCTTGATTTTTAGACTCACATCAGGTTTGAACTTTCTGAGCTTTTGCTTTGCCTGTAGACATATTGGATTGGTTGGTAGTTTGCGAGCCACAATAGACGTACTCAGACCGGTCATGTCATCATATGACCAGGCGAATGTCCCCATACTCCTTTAGAAACTGTATGTATTCTTTCTTTTATGATACCGATTGGTGAATGCTGATTCGTGTTTCCTTGACATTTTCTACATCTCCCAGGTTAATAATTTTCGTTTCGTCCAGGTTGGACTTAGGTCTGTTCTCAAAGTTCTCAACTTCTTTGACAATCTCATCAGGTATGTCATCTTCTTCTGAGTCAATGTACGTTTGTTGCATTATCTCATTGCATGTCATAGTCATTGGTTAATCAAGATAAGTAATAGTAATATTGTATAGGTAAAGTAAGGAGGAAAATGATAGAAATAAATATTAATTCATTGGAAAAAATCAAACATGCTTTGATAAGTTGAATAATTATTTTGAACATTGAAGATCTTATTATGGAGATTGAAAATTGTGAAAACTCATTCAGTAAATAAAATAGTGTATAAGTCTTGTTTTAGCCTTGCTACCTCGAGGCTCGTCGGGCTCTGGTGGTCCTGATGGTCCAATTGTTGAGGTGTCCTCCTCTGCTCACAACTTGTATAGAAGGACTTTCCTCCCCCTCCTCCTCGAGAATAACACAACAATTCATATCATTGTCCTCCAAAAATAGGTTTTTCACTACCGGGAGTGCTTCTTCTTCATCTGTCCCATAGAGGACGTTGCCCTGTTGGGAAGTCTGCTCCAGGTGCGATATTGGTTTCTCTAACGGGTAGTAATGACCGCACCATGGTTGTGACCAATTTTTGAACTCCTCCCAGGTGTACTCGTATCCCAACCCGAAAGTATTGCCATATTTCTTGAGTTTTATAGGTTTAGAGATCCCTTGGAGATTCTTACCTTGTCCTTTGTCAGGTTCGTACCCACTCCAATTCAATATACTCTCGATCTTGTTATCCCACCATTTTTCTTTGTCGATAGCATTAACCCACTCGATGTGGTGGTAAGTTTCTCTACCCAGCTTTCTTCTTCTTCTAATTGCCGAAATGGTTTGGCGACTCTATATAGGATTGTTGCTGTCGCCGTGAATGATCACTTCCTGGTGATTCTATTAAAACTTTACGGCCTGATGCAACGTTGATGCTACGGCCCCAGCAGCGTGAATTGAGGGTCGTCCTACAGCAGGTTGTAGGACGCTGGCACATCTATCACTTGAAAATCGACCTCAAACTAGGTTGTTCCATCTGCAGACACAGACTAATCCCAATGATGGTGGACTTCTGAGACCCATCAAAGGCTTTCACATTGAGTGCTCCTTCTATTATCTCATGCAGCCCTTTGCCCAACTTCTTAAGTGTTACCAAAGGACAAATGTTAAGGCTGGAACCCGCATCAATCAGGATCCTGATAATGAAATAGTCTTTGCATTGTATAGTGATGTGCAATGCTTTGTTGTGACCTAGCCTTTCAGGCGGTAGCTCGTCCTCATAAAAGGTGATTTTATGGCTTTCTAGCACTTTCCCCACCATATTAGCCATTTCCCCACCAGTGATGTTACTTGGGACGTAGGCTTCACTCAGCACCTTCAATAGAGCATTCTTGTGTGTTTTGGAATTCTGCAGCAACGAGAGGATGGATATTTGTGCTGGCGTCTTGTTCAGCTAGTCGATGACCGAATACACCTTGGCCTGTATTTTCCTCCAAAGGTCATCCACACCCGTCTCAATGAGGGGAGACTGAATGGAGGCATGCTTGCTTGATTCAGCTATGTGTTCAGGGGTATAGACTCTACCAGTTCTTGTCATACCCTGGGTTGCGATAGTCTCTTCAATTTTTACCTTAAACTTTCTTCTCGCCTCAGCTGTATAATCCTAGGGCATGGTGTTTGTGTAAAATAAAGGCATGGTGGACATCGCCACCGGGATCAGCACGACTATTTTTACTTTGAATGGAACTTTTTCTTTGGGTGGCAAGACTGCAACCTCAATTGGTGCTGGTGCTGGTGCCTTTGCTGATGGCGTTGCTTCAAACTCAAGAGGCATAGATACATCTACCTCGGTGTCCCCAGACAGTTCGATCTGGACTATAATTGGATTGAGAGTAACCGCAGGTTTCTTTGGGTTATTGCCTTCTGCAATCAACCCGATGAATCCTTCGGGATCCTAATCATCCTCCACTTCAATCATGTGAATAACCCCGTCCTTATGGTCTGGTAGAGGGTTGTTGCAAACGTTCAGAGTAGCTTCCATTACCACAATGACTTTGTTATCAATCAGAGACTGTAACTTGTCTTTTAAGGGCCGACATTCATCGATGGTGTGTCCTTTCATGCCGGAGTGGTATGCACAAGACTTGTTTGGGTTAACCCACTCATAAAGATTTTTAGGGGTTGTAGCAGGAATATGGGTGAGATAACCGGTGGCTTTGAGTCTCTCATATAGCTGGTAAATGTGTTTGGCGATGGTTGTGTATTGTTTTGGTGGCCTCCGATCAAAATTAGGTCGGGGCCTAGGGAAATTTTGGCGTGCGGTGGTTGATTGATAATGAGGTGGTTGGGCATTATAAGTTTGGTAGACATGAGTGGGTTGGGAGTACCTGGGTAAGGTAGGCTGATATGTGGGACGTGGAAATGACTGATAAGTTGGTGGTAGAGCTTTGTTGGAGGGTGCTTGGTAATTTGGGGATGGCTCATATGTGAGTGGAGGTATTGGGTAAGTTTGGTATTTGAGAGGAGACTTGGTCCTTTTTGCAACCATCACGGCCCCTACGTCCCTCTTTTTAGAAACACCATCACACTGCAAGGCTTTATTTGTAGCTTACAAGGCCTCGAATTTTGTAACCATGCCGCTCTTAATACCTTTTTCAATTCATTCCCCCCATCTTGATAATGTCATAAAACTTATGATTCTCAATCACCATTAATCGTTCGTACTATTGTGGGTTTTGAGCCCGGACAAAGAACTTGTTCATTTGTTCTTCTTCTAAGGTGGGTCTGACCTTAGCAGCTTCAGACCTCCAAGAAGTAGCATACTCGTGAAGTGTCTCTATGGGCTTCTTCTTTAAATTCTGGATATAGAAAATGTCTAGCTTTATCTCTGTGTTAAACCTAAACCTGTCCATAAAATCAGATGCCATACCTACCTAGCTTGACTATTTTGTGGGATCTTGGCTGATGTACCGAGATAGCGCATCTTCTTTCAGACTCCTCATGAACAACTTCATGCGGATCCTTTCATATTTTCCTACCATGACCAGCTTGTCATAGTATATTCTCAGATGGCCCCTTGGATTACCTATACCATCAAACATCTCGAACTTAGGAGGTTTGTAACCCTCTGGTAGTTCGACATCCGGTTGTATGTAGAGGTCTTCATAGTTCAACCCTTCGATCCCTTTACTTCCTTCGACGCCCTAAATTCAGCTGGTTAGTTTCTTAAGTTCCTCAGCTAAGTCTCTGATGAGTATATCCATTTCATCATTTTCAGGTGTGCAAGATATAGGTTGGGTAGAGAGCGGCACGACCTCCACATAGATGAGATTGTTGTGGTAGCCTGGTGTGTGGGAGTGGCAATGGTCATTTGCGGTGTTTTGCGGTTCTGGGATGAGCAGTGGAATGCCATTTGGAGTATGGCAAGTGTTGCAATGTTTTTTGTTGGAGAAGTAGGATGATTCGATTACTTTCGAGGAGGTGTGGGGTTTTGAACGTTGGGGAAGTTGGTGTCTGGGGTGCTGAGGGATAAGGATAGGTTGGCCAAATTCCGAACCTGATCGAGCTCTTCCAAAAACTTCAACAATTTTTGCTCAAGTTGTGACACATTTTCGTTGGGAACTGAATACCATGGCCATCAATGGCCTCTGCTGTTGTGTTCTTTTTTCTGATGTTGTTCAAATCTTCTATCGTTCTTTGTTCTTGTTCTTAACATGAGTAAGAGGAGGAGTGGGCAGAGGGCCCCTGGATCTCGTGGAATAAGATGATGTTGCCAGGGTGCACGAACTAACCTTTAGGGAGAGGAATAACAAAACAAAAACAAAAAAAATAAAAAAGGTAAACAAGTTAGTGAGGATCATAAAAATTATTGCAATATTTAAATGCGTAGTGCAAGAATGTAAAGCATGTCATAATTTGGGAACCTCATTGTGCCTGAGGAGGGCCTAGCGACAAATTGATTTGGAGAACTTGGAATTCTAAATGCCTTATTTCATCGATAAAGATAAGACGAATCCCAAATCCATATTAAATAAACAAGAAATGAAAGTTACTAATGGCCATTGGCCTTGTTACATTTTAAAGCAAAAAAGATAAATTCCTATCTACTTGGTCCCAGAAGGACCTTCCCCAGATTTGGCATCCTTGGCTCTGTCGAACAGCTTCCCTAACTTGCGATGGACGTGTCCCAAGGATGTGATGGCAAACTCGCTAGAGTAGGTACGGTAAGATTTGCTGTGACCGTACCTTTCATACAAGTAGTCAAAAGGGATGTATGAATCCTTCAAGCATGTTAATTCTGGATTCTTCTTCAAACCCATTATTTTAAGGAAGCCCCTACCTTTTCGATTCTCAAGCATTAGCAAGCCTAGAGTTTCCCATACTAGACCGGCCAGTCCTCCTATTTCTTCTAGAAATGGTGTCATCTCAATGCCCCCAAAGCGGAATACGGCCCTTTCAGAATCCCCAAACAATGTGGCAGCTTCTATGACCATGTTATTGGGTTGGACCTCCAAAAGGGATGGCAGGTTTTCTCGATATTTTCTGACGAGATTTTGATCACTAGAGTGTAAATCTTTCCACCAAATTAGCAGTCTTGGGTGGATGTTGGTGACCATGCCGAATCTGGGGACTTCGTACCTCATATTTTTACAAGGAAAATAAGGTTAGACAATTCCCCCACCGGACTCGACTATTTAATATCAATTATTAGCATGAAGCATTTAGTTTTCCAAATAAATGCACAACACGTGACAACGTCCCTTTTGGGTTTAGGGAAGCCCAACGGACTTTTGGACAAGGCTATCTTAAAGGATCATTATGTGGACAACATAATTTATCCGGCTAGGTTTGACCATGATGCATGCACAATTTGAACAGAGTGAGGTTTATATAGGGTTTTAGACTGGTACCCTTGAGCGGACAACTCAAGGGGGAAGGCTCGGAACTATCGACTGCACGCTGATCGACTAGTTTTAGTGCAAATATGCCTTTTCGAATTTAGGGGGTTAATGATAAAGGAAGAGAGCAACCGCTCATTATAAGCATTGCTATAGTATTTGTTTTGCCACGAGTAGAGTATGATGTTGAGAATGATTATGCAATAATTGAAAGCATGTTCACATGTATTTGCATATTAAGAAAGCGATAAATACTTCAGTTTTCATAATTTAAAGCAATAAAAGAAAAAACCAAAAGAGATACGTCAGTTTTACTTCTAAAGAAGAAATTAAATGCTTAAAGAAATTAAACATGTAATTTCACATAGGGAGAGGTACAAATTTACAAGAATAATCTAAAATGGTAAAAGCCTAAAAATCCCCAGCAGAGTCGCCATGCTGTCACACCCCCTTTTTCTCACAAAATCGGATTTTTGACATTTGGTTGGGACAACTCTTTCCTTTTAGGAAATGGGTTTTGCAATTTTGAAGAGTCGACACCTAATGATTTTAAGGTGCGTTAGGGCACCTATGGGGTTTAACTACAACTACGTTTGATAACTAGAGATAGCGTAAGGGCTTGAAATTATCCCAAGGTGAAGGTGTTAGGCACCCCTCAGGATCCACTAGCGTGGTTCCCGGCCAGATAGTTTTGTGAATTTGTGCAATTAACAAGTAAACAAACAAGGCTCAAATAATAGTGAATTTTAAGTACACAAATGTTTGAAAACGATTAAACAAAGCAGGGTTTCGAACAGAGTTATAATCTAAGAATCCTGATGAATATAAAGGGGTCTTAGGTTTGTTTATAATATGGATTACGTCAATGCAATACCCGATAATCACTCCTCAAAAGAAGGGCTACACGTGGTATTTGTGCACCGGTCATCATATCGATATCTACCCTTCCATCCCGTAAAGGTATTAAAACGCGGATTGGTCTCGACCTCTATTGCGTGCTATTACCCATCCCATTCCTATCAGTCCTGGAGGAATTTTAGGACTACTATTCCTAAAAGAGGGAGGATTTTAGGCTAACTCTTAGGTTTAAAGGTAAAAAAGCTAAGGCGACATACAAAAACACATAGGACTGCATTTAAAGAGGAAACGTGTAAGCAATTAGAAGGCTCATATAAACCTCCGCAAATAATTCATATAAATAGCACGACTCAAACACAGTTAAAGTCTGAATTTTTTTAAGTCCTAAAGTAGGCGATTTGTATCAGAACCAGATTCATTATATAGCTCAGATAAGATGTCCGAATCAGGCCTGCCTGCTGGTTGTAGCAACTGATAATTAACGAAGGCAATTCCAGTTTTATTCAGGTAGTTACCTAAGTCTTGCCTAGGCGTAATAATGATATTCTATGAGCGTGATATCTATATTGAATAGGAATGCAGTAGAGCAGTGGTTAACACTAAGCAAACAACTTGAGATCCTATAGACATGCTATCTAATGGTATTAAGTCGAGGCAGCGTTTGAGAAAATTATTAAAGAAGCGACAGATTACTAAATTAATCCAATTCAAATTAATAACATGAACTAGACGGCTTTTCCAACTAAATTATTTTAAATTCTATAGGCATGATTTCTATTATAGCTATTTAGATCCTATAGGCATGGTATCTAGGTGTGTGAAAGCTGACTTGGGACTTATAGGCGTGATGTCTAAAGGAAATGAGTTTGGATACATGTTATAACGAAAGTTGAGCTTTAATTACTTTACATCCTATAAGCATGATGTCTAATTATAGAATTAAATTTTAACCCTATAGGCATGTTACCTATTATTAAAGCCACTTATGTCCTATAGACATGATTTCTAGTTGTGTGAAAGTGAAGCATGCAGAATTGATTTTAAACAAAGCAGGGATCATATAGGCATGTTATCTTATAGACCAGACCTGAAGCAAATAGACCCTATAGGCATGTTTTACTAATCCCCTGATAGTGTTTACAAATTATTACGGTCCCAATGATTGAATTACAAAAGAAGTGCAGAAATAAGAAATTAAAACCAAAAGAAGCTTGATCTAGACTCCCTATCTGAGTTAAATAATTAATCACTTCAATGCTAATGTTTCAAAGCCTTTCTCATACCTGAGTTTGTCAAAGGTCCCTAAGGATCTCAGAGGATCCCGGCAGTGCTTACACCTAGCTTTACATAACCAAATAGAATGAGTACAGTGTGGAAGGGCTAGCCCTTATGTGTCCAAGATCAGAAGGAACTCAAGGTTTCCATGGCAAGGCTCACACAAGAAGGGTAGAACCTAGGTTCTAAGAGTATAGTGGAAATGTAGAACAGAGATTTATTAAAACTGGTTAGGAGTAGTAAGTGGTAAAGGGTGTTTTGAAAAAAGTTGTAGTAGTGAAACAGAATCAGAAATCATTCAAAGGGCAAAGGGATTATCAGATTCATTGTATAACCCCAACAGGGGTCTGATTTGTTCATGAACAACAATAGCTGATGCTGGCATGGACACAAACCATCCAAAGGAACACAAACACATATAAGGGATATGGGGGTTTGGGATTCATACGGTAGCAAGTGCATAGCCAATGACTGACGGAGTGCACATATAGGTAAGCATTAACTTAAAAGGGAAAGGGAACATACTACCGCATGCTAGTAACATAACTTGACTGCAGAAACATAAGGTAGACAAGAATAAGGAACTGAAGCAACATAAAGAAACATGTTGTTGTTGAGACTAAAAAATTAACTAGGACATACATGTAGAGAAGCAAAGTGCAGTAACGAAAAGTAAGCAAGATACCACAGTCTATCCTTGACTTTCAGCCGGCTAGACAAAGCAATAACACAAGTAGCAGAAAAGAAAGAGAGACTTTTTGAGTGTAAGTGTGTGCTCTAAACTTAAATTGTTTGTGTCATTAAAAGAAGAGAGGGTAGGGTATTTATAGTTTTGAAAACGAGTAGAAATTAAGGTAACAAGTAAAGCCTTAACACAAACATGGAAACAATCACAATCAGAATCAATTAACACAAGTGAATCCCTTTAATTAAGGAATCACTACTTAGCGAATACTAACGGGTTTTAATTAAGGAAAGAAATCAGTTTAGGACATATTGATTATTGCCATATAAGGGGGCAATAAAAGCATGAAGTAAATAATCAAGTGTAAGTACAAAACATGCTTAGTTTTGGGAAAGGATTCAGCAAGGTATGACACCACAGTAATTAAAAGCCATGAATTAGTTAATTTAAGCAAATGGACATAATTAGGGTTCATAAGAAAACTTTTTGTAATCAGTCGCGACATTGAAGGAGTCAGGATCAATCAAGAAAGGGTCAAGATTCTGCACCTCAACATATAAATATCAAGGAATGAACATGCATGTAGAGTTAAACATGTTGACACAAAGAAGCAACACAAACATATAGTAGTAGTAAGAAAAAGCTAGGATTCTGTATTAAAAGAGATCTACTCAAAGCACAATAGTCAACAAAGCCAAGTAGTTACGCAAAATCAAAAGGGAAGAGAGCATAATAACTGTTAAAGAGTGTCAGAAACCATTTAAGGTCTCTCAATAACAATAAGTGAGGAAAACCTTTTAAGAAATTAGGGCTTCGGCAGTAGTCGAGTTTAAGAACTCAAATTAGATAGATCAAACAAGGAGAAGAGAGTAATAAACAAAAAAGTTAATCGAACAAGTACACATTTAAACAAATAGTTTTAGAACTCGGATAAGACTAAAAAGGGAACTAGGGCTTTTAATATGCTGAAATAGGTAGAAGAACATCATGAGCAAGTCATTTTAAACATAGCAAAATCATAAACAACATTAAAAGTCAGAGACGAGATTTTTTTTTAAAAAACTTAAAGAAAAAACCTTAATCGTTGAAAAATAACGAGTTTTGTTGAAGGAAAATAGAGGAACCTTCACGAGAACACTTAAGAAGTCTGTAGTAAGCACAGATCTAAGATAGATCTGAAGAAAAATGAAAGATCTTAAAGATTAGGGTTTCGAAAAAACCCAAAAAAGGTGAGAAAGACCTTGAAAGTTACCGATCTAACCAGAAAAGTCAAGGATCTGCCTTGAAAGGCCGTGAATTGCCGGAGAAAGATCATGGATGGCCGAAGAAAGACCGTGAACAGAAGTTGAGCAAGGGCTGGACCAAACTCCTTCGAGGTATGGCCATGAAACCACAGAAACAAACACCCAGGAGCCATAAGAATTTGATTCACATCTCAAATGGCCATGAGATGCCATGTATTAGGCAGGGGTTGAGGCAGATTAGGGTATAATTTAGGTAGCGGCTGTGAGCACGTGATTTTTGCCCTACACGAGTATTACTACCAAAATTTATGAAATAAATTATTTTTTGTTTGTTTGCAATTGTCGTTAACTTTACATTTGTCTGTGCATGTTTATTTGTTTTAACTAATGAAAATACAAAAATATGTCACATTTGCATTTAGTATCTATGTCACGACCCCAACCCGGTCGTGATGGTGCCCATTACACTACTAGGCAAGCCCGACCATTCATAGCAATTTACCCAATTAACCAAAAAAATAAAAACAATACTTTTCCAAGTAAAAGTTCGAAATAATGGCATAATGCGAACAATCTGACCAATACACCAAAACAGCCCAACTAGGACCCGGTGTAACGACCACGAGCCTCTAAAGACAGTATATCATCCTACTACCAGTCTGACTAATATTGAAAAGTGCGGAATATAAAGGGAAAGATAGAAGGGAGAATCCTCGGCTACGAACGCCGTGCAGCTACCTCGAATACTCCCTGGAGGAAACTCCAAATCAACCAGACTCACTCCGCCTGATGAAAAGAACCTGGATCTGCACACATGGTGCAGGGAGTAAAGTGAGTACTTCCAACTCAGTGGTAATAAAAGTGAATAACAGCTGAAAGGACAAAATCCCAAAAAGCACAAATGATGCCATCTTAAGCAGTAAACCAAATAGACAGTAGAATCCATGAAAATTATAGCAACAATATTCTCTTTAAAGAAATCAATTGTACAAGAATACACAAATAAGGTTAGCCATTGTTACCTAACCGGTCAGCCATTGTTACCTGACCAATGTGTTTCAGTGTCATTGTTACCTGACTGGTCAGTCATTGTTACCTGACTGGTCAGTCATTGTTACCTGACCGAAACACATACAACAGTGTCATTGTTACCACTGTTCATATCAAAGGGGTACCCCGCGCTCATTGTGGGTATACAGACTACGGAGGGGCTCCTTCAGTCCAAGCGCTATCAATAAGGCCTGAAAGCCTGAATAATATCAACACAAGGCCTGAAAGCCTGCTCTCAATACACTCGAGGCCTGAAAGCCTCCTCACATAACACTCGAGGCCTGAAAGCCTCCTCACATCACTCATTGTGCCCTCACACATGGCCCTCGGCCCCAATTAGTCCAAAAATAGTCAAAAAGCCCCTCGGGCATCAGTAAAACAGAGATACTCAGCTCACATGATAGTTCAAATATCAGTTAAAACTCCAGGTTTGAGTAAATTATAGCTGAGTTCATAAAATAATATAATTCAATTGGACTGAGTTCAAATGATATTTCAAATAGTGAGGGAAACAGTGATGACAGTTCATAAAGAGTTCAAACAATCGGCAATAAGCCCCAAGTTTGGCAATGAGCCAAAGTCATAATGATATCAACAAATCATTTGCAAATACGCGGTAAATATCAAAAACCGGGATGGACCAAGTCATGATCCCCAACGGTGCTCTACCCTACGCTCAGGTCCAGCGTGCAAGTCACCTCAATACAGCACTAGGATAAGCAAATTCGGGGTTCTAAACCCTCAGAATATCATTCACAAGTATTACTCACCTCTAGCTGGCCGATAATCTAGCTCGCCAAGCCTTTCCCTCTCGTATCTACCTCCTCGAGCGTAGAATCTGATCAAAACCATAAGGGATACGTCAAAATAGGC
>MU776022.1:89275-112310 GCA_026770625.1 Nicotiana glauca | reverse complement strand
GACTCAAGCCAGAACTCACACTTGGAGAACTTTGCATAAAGCTTCTCCTCCCTCAACCGCTGCAATACTACTCTCAAATGCTGAGCATGTTCCTCCTGGCTACGAGAGTACACCAGGATGTCATCAATAAACACAATCACAAAGGAATCCAGATACAGCCGGAACACACTGTTCATCAAGTGCATGAACGCGGCTGAGGCATTAGTCAGCCCAAAAGACATAACTAGAAACTCGTAATGCCCATATCTCGTCCTGAAGGCTGTCTTCATAATATCAGTATCTCTGATCTTTAGTTGGTGATAGCCTGAACGAAGATCAATCTTCGAAAACACTCTCGCTCCCTGGAGCTGATCAAATAAATCATCAATGCGCGGTAGTGGATACTTATTCTTCACTGTTACCTTGTTTAACTGCCTGTAATCAATACACATCCTCATTGAGCCATCTTTCTTCTTTACGAATAAGACAGGTGTGCCCCACGGAGACACACTAGGACGAATAAACCCCTTATCTAGGAGTACCTGAAGTTGTTCCTTCAACTCCTTCAACTCAGCTGGCGCCATACGATAAGCAAGAATAGATATGGGCTGAGTGCCCGGCACCAAATCAATATCAAAGTCAATATCCCTATCTGGCGGCATGCCCGGCAAGTCCGATGGAAACACATTCGAAAAATCCCTCACAACGGGAACAGAATCAAGGATGGGAGTCTCAGCTCCAACATCTCTCACAAATGCCAAATATGATAAACATCCCTTCCCAACCATCTGCTGGGCCTTTAAGAAAGAAGTTACTCTAATGGGTACATAATCAGTCGTACCGTGCCACTCGATCCTCGGGATACCCGGTATAGCTAATGTGACTGTCTTCGCGTGACAGTCCAGAATAGCATGACATGGAGATAGCCAATCCATGCCCAGAATAACATCGAAGTCAACCATACTCAATAGAAATAAATCAACTCGGGTCTCCAGACCCCCAATAATAACAAGGCAGGACCGATACACATGGTCCACAATAATAGTATCAGCCACTGGGGTAGATACATGCACTGGCAATGCAAGACACCCTCGGGTCGTACCTAAATGATGAGCAAAGTATGAAGATACATAGGAATAAGTGGAACCCGGATCAAACAAGACTGAGGCATCTCGGTGACAGACTGAAATAATACCTGTAATAACAGCATCCGAAGCAACAGCATCTGAACGGCCCTGAAGAGCATAGAAACGAGCCTGACCACCTGATCGGCCTCCCCCTCGAGGGCGACCCCTAGATGCCTGACCCTCACCCCTAGCTGGTGGGGCAGGTGCTGAAGAAGATGGACCAGAAGATGAGGGCTGACCCTTCTGCTGTGACTGACCGCTACGGCGCCGAGGACACTGCCTCCACAAATGCCCAAACTCCCCGCACTCATAAGAACTCTTAGGTGCTGGGGAATAGGGCTGAAGGGGACCCCACGCATCAGAGTGACTGGCTGACGCACTCGATCTGGAGGAACCCTGTGCAGACGGGGCACGAGACGAACTCTGCGCTGGAAGGGCACTTAGAGATGGCTGACTCTGCTGAGAGCCCTGATAACCCCGACCAGAAGAGGAACCACGATACTCAGAACGAGCTGGATGTGGAGGCCTGAAAGATCGACCTCTGCTCTGCTGACCCTAGCCTCTAGACTGAGCACCACTGAAGCTACCTGACCCTCGAGGCCTCTTAGCCTCTCTCTCCTCGTGCTCCCGACAATGATCTGTCTCAATGTCGCGAGAAATATCCACTGCATCCTCGAAGGAATGACTCAGGACTCTCTCTCGAATCATCAGAATACGAATAGGATAAATAAGTCAGTCCACAAATCGCCTGATCCGCTCCTGATCAGTAGGGACCATCCATGGGGCATATCGAGCTAACTCTGAGAACCTCACCTCATACTCCGTCACATACAAATCCCCCTGACGAAGCCACTCAAACTGCCTACACAGATCCTCTCTCCACGATCGTGGTACCCACTTCTCCAGAAAAATAGTGGAGAACTCCTGCCACGACAATGGTGCTGCACCTGTCGGCCTACGCCGCTCATACGCCTCCCACCAAGTAAAGTCTGCCCCTGTGAACTAGAAGGTAGTGAATGTTATCCCCCGCACCTTGTTAATTCATCATACGATTGGTTCCCTGGTCGTTCGTTTTGTCTGAGTTGATCATGATTGGTTCCCAATATGATTAACTCATTCCCTCTGTTTTGATGCCATTTAATTTGATCTGAGTTTAAATCTTAAATTACTGATTGATTTGGTAAGTTGAATTGGTTATAGCTGTTGTAGTTTGGTGGTTAATTAGGAATCAATTTGTTGAGGATCAGTATGTTAGAGCTAAAAGGCTTAATAACAGATTAAAAGGGATTGGGTAGTTCAGTAGTTCATAGTAGCTTCAGGGGTAATTTGGGATGTCAAAAATCAGAAAAGGGTCTAGTTTGAGTGGGTTGTTAGTGAAGTAATTAAATAACCATTAAACTAATGTATTGTTACGAATAGTGGAGAACAAAACATAGTAACATGGGATGTTTAAGGGAAATTGATTAAAGAATATTGCCCATCCTTAATTGAATTAAAAAATGCCACAAGACACTTAGTAATGGGATGTAGAGAATATCATGGGCAAGATTTGTTTTTCTAATGGTTTTAAGTGTCCCAAGAGCTGTAGAGAAGGGCTGGAATGAGCATATAAATAGGAGCATATTGGACAGAAGAGGGGGGCTTTTTTTTTTAATCCCAAAAGGTTAAATACTTTGAGAGCTAAAAACAGGCTAAAAAAAACTAGAGAGTCAGTCAGTTCTTAAGGATCAGTTTTGAGAGTGTTTAAGCTTGAAAAGAATAGAGAAAAGTACTGAGAAGTCTCACTGTGTCCTTGAAATGCTTTTCCCGCTTCAGTGATCTCATTTTCCTGATTCAAGTACACTAGACGGATCTCGAGTGACTTTAAGTCCAACTGAATTGATTTCTGATTGAATTTTAGCTTGTTGAAAGTGTCAAGTGGTCATGGATGTTTCTTTGAGTTCATTTGGTTTGTTTTGGTACTGCTGTGGGTCAATCTTTTGGGATTTGTTTGGTTTTTGGGTCATTGAATCACTCCTGGGTTGAATTTGCTGTGTTGGTTGCTGTAAGCTGCTATTGCTGTGTTGTTGCTGGGGTTACTGGTATCTGCTGCTGCTGACTGTTCCTCCTTCTTCTTCTATTTTCCATTATCCAGGTACACACTCTGAAATCATGTACTGATGTAAAACCTGAAATTGGAGATGAAATAAAATGCTGTCAAGTTTTCCTGTTGAATTCTCTTGTATCTTTAACCAGATATTGAGTAGAATATTTACTTGTAACTGATTGATAGGTGTATAACTGGACTGCCTATATGTTGATGTACCTTTTAGCCTATTATTAGTTTTTTATGCAAATAGGACTGGACTGTATAAACTGTAGCTTCTCATGTTTATGACAGTTAAATACTTCATTGATTCCAGTAAGTGTGTTTCATTAGGCTAGCTCAGTAGTGCAGTTATGAAATCGCGAGATAAGTGAGCAGGTCATGTTAATTTGAATAGCATGTTGAATAATGTTAGTTCTCAAATGTTAGTGATTAATGTTAGCCTAATGTCGATGCTTAAGTACTATTTTATTGTTCACAGTTGTAAAAGGGAGTTAAAAAATGGCTCTGTATTATATATGGTTATTTCTAATAGTCCAATTCATCTAAAAATGTTAGTTTAAATTAGTTTGAGAATAGTTAGTTTGTCTTGGTAATATTGTTGTCAATATCATGCTCTATTTATAACCTCTACTTTAGTAATATTCACTGGTAGAACAAGAAGCAAAACAATCTCCCTTTGAACAAGCTCGAGTGCAATTTTCCGTTTGCACTTGTTTTAACCTAATAAGTAATAAGTTAGGGCCTTTCACAAGCATGTTAATTAATTAGGCTTCCTTTTTAGAGACAAATAACGTAGAATATCATAGTTCACTTTAGGATGAACCTTTAAATAAAATATGAGATGAGCCTCGCCAAATAAAATATATAGATTGTAGGGCCCTCGTTAAATGTATATATTAAAATTCCTAGATTTCGGGATGGACTGTTTAGCGAACTCCACGGCTTTCCCCAAAATAATAACGTGTTAGTCTCTTTAGGCGCGTAGTTTGATAACATTACCTCCTTAAACTCGGGTGCGCATTTATGTGACCCAAATCCAAATCTCAATGAAGTCGAAATATGTCAATAACCACGGGTACATTGATGTGACGTGGTTCGAGATGTGTTTTCACGACGTTGCAATTTTCGTTAAAAATAATAATAAAAGCGGTTCAAAGTGAAAAGCACATAGGTAAAAACATGTTTAAAAATCAGATAATTTAGCCAAATATAACAGTTAAGCGACCATGCTAGAACCACGGAACTCGGGAATGCCTAACACCTTCTCCCATGTTAAAAGAATTCCCTATCCGGATTTCTGGTTCGTAGACTGTAATACGGAGTCAAATTTTTCCTCGATTCGGGATTCAAACCGCTGACTTGGGATACCGTAAATCTCTCAAGTGGTGACTCCAACTCTTAATAAATAAATCCCATTTCGATTGTCCTTTAATTGGAAAAACTCCCTTTACTACACCCTTCACGGGGTGCAGTAGGTAATAAAGGAGGTGTAACAGCTCTGGCGACTCCGCTGGGGATAACTGCCGAAGCAGGTTAAACCCAAAACTTCGGTTCAGGGTTCAAGAATTCGAGCTTATAATAATTGTTATGTTTGGCTTTATCTGATTTTTCTACATGTTTTCCGACTAATGTTCTAAATGTTTACCGCGTTGATATTATCTGAATTGTATATAAACTATGCCGAAACCTTTCTCTTCTCGAGTTGTCCGCTCGGGTACACTGTTTAGAACACATACCTAGGTTTTGAACCTAGAATAACTTGACTTCATGCCGGATCCCTAGTAGGAACGCTTATTTGCATCATGTTGCATTTGACTTATGGGGCTCAACACAGGGGTTGGGTCCATCTAGGACAGGTAACCTGAGATAAAAAAAAAGACCATCCTGCTGCATCCTGTTTGTTTTACACATTTATTTTCTTCAAAATTGCATGCTGACCGGCTTTTGAATATTGGGAAAATTTGAAAAAAGGGGATAGCAGTGTAGAGGGTAAGAGAGTTAATCACCTGTTTTGAAAATATCAAATGCCCAAATAGTATCGAAACTCTGCCGAATTTTTTGAAAAAAATTAAAAAAAAAAAAAGAAGAAAAGATTTTTATTTTTCAAAATAGTTTGTTTTATTTTCCACTGAAAAGAAAAAAAATATATTTTCAAAAATAGTTTGCTTTATTTTTCTATAAAGGAAAAAAATGTGATTTTGTTTTCAAAGAATAGTTTATTTGTTTGTCAATAAAATGGAAAAAAATAGTTCGTTTTATTTGCCAATAATTTTTTTAAAAAAAAGAAAAGAAAAATAAAAATGTTTTGTTTTCAAATATAGTTCGTTTTATTCGCCCGAACTACACTGGTTTGATTCTCACCAGATGTGAGATACGTAGGCAATTCTCGTCAGGTCCAACCTCCCCTTTTGCAAAAATAGCCAGAGTGTCAAAATTTATTTGTCGTTATAAATAAGCCGGGTGATGCCGTTCTTATCAAATATAGCCGAATGGTCCCGAAAGGGACGCCGAAAGGGACGCCGAAAAGCTGACTTTGCATAAACGGCCTCCTTTGGTCATTTTCTAGATTTTTTGTCGATTGACCCACACAGCCTTAAAATCTTCGTCCCCAAGGCGCTGAAAGGACGTGTTTGCCATATCCGGTTTTTTGTTTTTGAAAAATAAGAAAAAGATTCATAAATAAGCCGGGTGATGCCGTTTTTGTCAAAAATAGCCAAATGTTCCCGAAAGGGACGCCGGAAGGCTGACTTTGCATAAACAGCCACCCTTGGTCATTTTTAAGGTTTTTGACCGGTTAGCCCACACAGCCTTAAAATCTTCGTCCCCGAAGTGCTGAAAGGTCATGTTTGCAAAACCAGACCTTTTATTTTAATTTAAAAAACAAGAAAAAGAGTCAGTGGGCAAGTGAATGTCGTTGTGATTTTTGGTCAAAATAAGCCGAGCCAGCTTCAGCAATGTATTGAACCGTTCTTACCGAGATAGCCTTAGAGTATCTTTCAGTCGTCGAAAGGCTGTTTTCGTAAAAGAACGGACGAGTTTGTAAAGGTGTGATAAAATAGAGCCTTCCCGGCCTCAAAATTCATGAGAAATTGGGAAGGAGCCATGCTTGCAAAAATAGCCATTTGGTTGAAATTGGCAAACAGGGAAAGGAAGCTGGCCGTTTATTTTTGAGTTTGTAATTCTTTTGATTAGAATATGTGGGTTGTTTGATTTTCGAGATTGTAGGTCATCTTGAAACATTTGAAACCTAGTTTGTTTTATTATGAAAATTGAAAATTCCAAAAATGTTTCATTGTTGTTTACCTTTCATTTACCCGAACTATGCACGGTCTGATTCATGCGGGGACATGATACGTAGGCAATCCACATACGATTCGACCACCACTAAAAAGAAAAAAAAGAATAATAGAAAAATAAAAAGAGTGAAATAAAGTAAATAAAAGAAAATTCGGGGAGGCATTCAAAAGGAGCTCAATTATAAGAAGCCGGAATGATGCACGTAGCTGAAGCAAATGCATGATAGAAAAGGTTAATTGTCTAGGTGCATTGCATCCTTAATATGTATTTACCTATCTGTCAAATGCCCAAACACTAACGTGATGGCTTCACTTTGTTGTTTTCATATCCAGAAAGGTGGTTGGTTGTGATTCTAAAATAACTCTTCCTTGCAACACAGAAGCAAAAAAAAAAAAAACAATGGCAAAGAACACCAGAAGTGAGTGGATCGGTTCTGATGACCGAAAACAGCTGGTGGAACAGAACAAAGGGTTGGCAGAAGAAGTGAAAATGTTAAGACAACATGTGGCAGACATGTATCGGGCATGGATGACTGGGAAGGCACCCATACCACCACCGCCTGGTTTCTCATATAACGTCTTTACCCAAACTTTGGCGTCTCCTGATCACCCTAGTATCTCCATCACTCTTCCTCCATGTTCTGAGAGGCTGAAAACATAGAACAATCCTTAAGGAACGTGCAAGAGACGGGAGACCGAGGCAACATGTCCTACCAAGAGTTGTGTACATTCCCTGACATTCGCCTGCTCGCAAGTTTAAAGTACCAAGTTCAATTCGAATAAGGAATGCGAAGATTCGGTAGTCCATCTGAGGGAATATTGCAAGGAAATGAAGAATGTTGGCGAGAAAGACGATTTGCTAATAGCATACTTCAGTAAAAGCTTGACTGGGGCAGCCTTGGAATGGTATGATCGTCAAGATGTCAGTAAGTGGAATACATGGGACAATATGGCTCAGGATTTTGTGCGACACTTTCAGAACAATACAAACGTTGTCCCGAATCACTCCTCCCTATCTCAGATAGAAACAAAACTTAAAGAAGGTTTTGGGAGACTCTGGCTCAGATGGAGTGAACAAGTTGCCCGGGGTGATCTTCCCATGAAAAGAAAAGATGTTGTAGAGCCCCACCAATGTCAGAATCTAGTGGTCGCCCTTGCTAAACACCCTCAGTCTCAACATTGTCCCCATGGATATCCTTGTGCGCCATATGACCCTTCCTAACGCTACTTCTCTCCACGGGACTCCCAAAGACATTCTTCACTTCCAAGTACCCAGCTCCGCAAAATGCCTATCTACCCCCGCGGGCATAGTAAAAACCTCCTGGATTAGGTTTCCGCCCAAATCAGGCATTTAGAAATGAGAGGTTGCTGAAACGAGAAAGGGCTCTCACCCTTATCGGAGAATCCTATGAAAGCCTATTTTAAAGGCTAAATCATTCTAGACTAATTAAGCCGCTCGCCGAATATACTCCAGATCCATGTGCAAGAAGCTTTGATCCTACTGCACGATGCACATACCACTTCAATGTCCAAGGGCAAACCACTGAGAGTTGTCGTTCCTTGAAAAGGAAAATAGAAAGAATGATTCACGAAGGAGTGATTGTGATCGACGACAGTAATAAAGAGCATGAGAATCCTCTTGAGGACGTATTGACCAAAGCTAAAGATGATGAAGAAGACAGTAGCCTCGGCAATATTGATGCAAAACTCAGTGGCTAAGATGCCATGCTTGGTAATTGGGAAGACTCTCCATTTATTGGTCAACCAGAGTGGAGTTTTGGTGGCTTATTTTGTTGTCATTTCTGTTTGTCTAGGTTATTTCATGGTTGTAATCTTGATATTGTCTTGTAAATCAAACCCTTCTATCTCTTGAGTTTGTCCTGTCCCTTTGGTGATAGTATCTCATTTATCGTTTGCCTTTGTTTGTTCTAAGGATTGTAACCCTAGTATAGTTTGTTGTTTTCGTTACTCGAATTGTTTGTATCGTCTAATGCAATGTCCTGTTTTCTGTTATTTCAAGTCATCTGCTCTTGTTTAGTTCCCTCCTTTATAGTTCTTTTCCTATCAACTCTAGTGACATGACATGTACACATAGTTCTAATCTTAAAGGTTAGTTATGAAGCAATTGAGAAGATGATAAGGGGCACTTAAGGGGAAATAAGAACAGATGTGGACATTTTGAGATTAGTTGGAGCCCGAGCCATGTGAAACTGGGGCAAGTAAAACACAAAGAAACAATAAAAGCGAGTTGGCCAGATTGACAAGGGGGTCGTTAGTGGTAATGAAAGTGAGAGTGTTGCCCAACGGTGTTTTAAAAATGACAGATGAAAAGGCGAATGCGTGGATATGGTTATCAAGTCTGGCACAATCAGAAGATGTTGCGAATGATTAGTTGTGTTGTTTGCACTAGGCATGTTTTGAAGATTGGAATGACGAAGGCATTTTGTTCTGTTATCTAAACACTTGATCCTTCGTTAACCAGTTGAGCCTTATTTGTTTTCTTTCATACCCCTCTTTCGGAATCGGTTGCAAAGAGTAGAAACACAAACATGAAAGATAAGAAAAGAAAAGGAGAAATAAAAAGAAAAATAAAACAACAAAGCAACAAAAAAAGAGATAAAGAAAAGAAAAAGAAAAAGAAAAAATAATAAGTGGAAAGGAAAACTAGAACAACGAGGAATTGGGACCCTGATTCCTCAAAGAGGATACGTAGGCGTTTCACGGCTCGGTCATAGCGTAACTAAAAATAAAAATCCCAAGCAAGAAACTGGGGCAGAGGTTGCGTTTATTGTAAATAAATCTAGTTTCGAAGGTTGTAATTTTGAACCCAAATTGATGTGTTTTTTGAGCCTTGAAATACCCTTTCTTTCTAGACCTATCCAAATCCCACATTACGGTCCAAAGAAAGACCTTCCGATCAGTCCGCAAAAGATGCCAAGTCAGACAAATGAAAGAGTCTTATCAGAACATAACACTCTGATCCCCAGCAGAAAGGACTCTGATCCCTAGCAGAAAAGAAATATGAGAGAGTCTTATCAGTAACACCCCAGTCCCCGGCTGAAAAGTAATACAAATGAGAGAGTCTTAACGGTGAAAACCCTCACGGGCACCTTGAGGCGGCTGTAAGTTGAGAGAAAAGCCATAATGAGAGAGGCTTGATAGTGAAAACCTTCGGGCACTACAAGTTGAATAAGGGCGAGAATCAGATGGAAATCACCATACGGGAATTGTGAAAGATGATTAACGACGGAGGATAGGCCACGTGTGCATGTCATGACCATTAGAGTTGGTATCCGCGTTTGATAGGTTTTTATTTTATTTTTTTTATTTTTAGTTTTCTTGTTAGAGAGTCATCCCTTTCTTTTATCTTTTATTCAGTCCCTTTTATCTTTCTCCTTTTCATCAAAAAATTCCCCAACGGAGTCTGTTTGGTCAAGACAAGTGAGAAATGACTTCAAAATTTGCATCAGCTTTCCAATTATGCAAGACGGGATCTGATTAGAACATCCAAGTGGTATAAGTCAGGAAGGAACAAGCGCAAGTCAGTGTCAAGAAGGATATCCCCAGCAAGAGGAGATTGACAAAGGGATGGACCAGTGTCAAGAGGGATATCCCCCACAGAAATCAAAGGTTATAGACCTCAAGGCCAAGACCAGTGGACAAATCAAAAAAGAACAACGCGGAGAGTGATTTGGGAAATTCATATGAGACTCAAAGGTTGGGGAAATGCAGTTCCCGAGCTATGCCACAAAAAGAAGAGGTATATCCCCAGCAGAAAAGGTATTTTTAGCGACACGGATGAACGAATAAAGTGGTTCATTAGTAAAACATGCAAGACCCTCAAGCAGAGTCAAATGTCATAGGAAATGTAGGGGGTCAGATAAGAATACTAGAAATAAAGGTTGAGAGGTCTATGAATAAGGATTCCTCGAGAAGGTCAGAAGGTATCGGCCAAATTTCAAGATGAACGGACGACACAGAGAAGGGAAAAGAGGAAAGGAGAACCATCCCCAGCAGAAGTATCACAACCAACCACCACGTTTTAAACTGATCAAACTTTTCTTTAATGTGAAACAGGGACAGGAAATGTCATTGATGGCAGAGAGGCATGATACCAGGAAGATTATCAAACTGGGGCAGGAAAATTTTCATTCATTTTTGAAAATTTTCCTGAAGTTAGGTACCCACTTTAGGAAGAAGGAAGTTGTATCCCTAGCGGACAGAACAAAAGGATGAAACTTGAGTTCAGAAAAGCAAAAGGCCAGTTTCATCCCCAGCAGTTTTCGGAAGAATGAAGCACCAGTTTTGAAGGAATGAAAATTCCCCCAGCAATGTTATCCTTAACAGTGTTATCCCCATCAGTATTGAGAGAAAATAAAAGTTTTGAAGAAGAAAAGATAACCCCCAGCAGCATTATCCCTAGCAGTGTTATCCCCAACAGTTTCGAGGGAAGACAACACGAGTTTTTGAGGGAAGCAGTTCTGATAGAAGGTACTTCAAGTGAGAAGGAAATGGTTAAGGAGGCAAAGAGGAACAATGGTGACACGAGTGCATTTTTAAGTTGTTGAAGTCAGGAGCCCGCCCGTAGAACAGAGGCATTAACTTTTTAAGTTGTTGATGTCGGGCGCCCATCGTAGAAAGGAGGCGTTACCTTTTTAAGTTATTGATATCGGGAGCCCGCCCGTAGAACGGAGGCATTACCTTTTTAAGTTGTTGATGTCGGTAGCCTACCCGTAGAACGGAGGCGTTACCTTTTTAAGTTGTTGATGTCAGGAGCCCGCCCGTAGAACGGAGGCGTTACCTTTTTAAGTTGTTGATGTCGGGAGCCCGCCCGTAGAACGGAGGCGTTACCATTTTTAACTTTTTGATGTCGGGAGCTCGCCCGTAGAACGGAGGCGTTACCATTTTTAACTTTTTGATGTCGGGAGCTCGCCCGTAGAACGGAGGCGTTACCATTTTTAACTTTTTGATGTCGGGAGCTCGCCCGTAGAACGGAGGCGTTACCATTTTTAACTTTTTGATGTCGGGAGCTCGCCCGTAGAACGGAGGCGTTACCATTTTTAACTTTTTGATGTCGGGAGCTCGCCCGTAGAACGGAGGCGTTACCATTTTTAACTTTTTGATGTCGGGAGCTCGCCCGTAGAACGGAGGCGTTACCATTTTTAACTTTTTGATGTCGGGAGCTCGCCCGTAGAACGGAGGCGTTACCATTTTTAACTTTTTGATGTCGGGAGCTCGCCCGTAGAACGGAGGCGTTACCATTTTTAACTTTTTGATGTCGGGAGCTCGCCCGTAGAACGGAGGCGTTACCATTTTTAACTTTTTGATGTCGGGAGCTCGCCCGTAGAACGGAGGCGTAACCTTTTTAAGTTGTTGATGTCAGGAGCCCGCCCGTAGAACGGAGGCGTTACCTTTTTAAGTTGTTGATGTCGGGAGCCCGCCAGTAGAACTGAGGCGTTACCTTTTTAAGTTGTTGATGTTGGGAGCCCGCCAGTAGAACAGAGGCGTTACCTTTTTAAGTTATTGATGTCAGGAGCCCGCCCGTAGAACGGAGGCGTTACCTTTTTTAAGTTGTTAATGTTCGGAGCCCGCACGTAGAACGGAGGCGTTAACTTTTTAAGTTATTGATGTCGGGAGCCCGCCTATAAAATAGAGGCGTTACCTTTCTACGTTGTTGATGTCGGGAGCCCGCCCATAGAACGGAGGCGTTACCATTTTTAACTTTTTAATGTCGGGAGCTCGCCCGTAGAACGGAGGCGTTACCTTTTTAAGTTGTTGATGTCGGGAGACCGCCCGTAGACTGGAGGTGTTACCTTTTTAAGTTGTTGATGTCGGGAGCCCGCCCGTATAACGGAGGCATTACCTTTTTTAAGTTGTTAATGGTGGGAGCCCGCCCGTAGAATGGAGGCGTTACCTTTTTAAGTTATTGATGTCGGGAGCCCGCCTGTACAACAAAGGCGTTACCTTTTTAAGTTGTTGATGTCAGGAGCCCACGCGTAGAACGAAGTTGTTAGCTTTTTTAAGTTTTAAATGTCGGGAGCCCGCCCGTAGACCGGAGGTGTTACCTTTTTAAGTTGTTGATGTCGGGAGCCCGCCCGTAGAATGAAGGCATTACCTTTTTAAGTTGTTGATGTCGGGAGCCCGCCAGTAGAACAGAGGCGTTACCTTTTTAAGTTGTTGATGTCGGAAGCTCGCCCGTAGAACGGAGGCGTTACCTTTTTTAAGTTGTTAATGTCCGGAGCCCGCACGTAGAACGGAGGCGTTACCTTTTTAAGTTATTGATGTCGGGAGCCCGCCTATAAAACGAAGGCGTTACCTTTTTACGTTGTTGATGTTGGGAGCCCGCCCGTAGAATAGAGGCGTTACCATTTTTAAGTTGTTAATGTCGGGAGCCCGCCCGTAGAATGGAGGCGTTACCTTTTTAAGTTGTTGATGTTGGGAGACCGCCCGTAGACTGGAAGCGTTACCTTTTTAAGTTGTTGATGTCGGGAGCCCGCCTGTATAACGGAGGCGTTACCTTTTTTAAGTTGTTAATGTCGGGAGCCCGCCCGTAGTATGGAGGCATTACCTTTTTAAGTTATTGATTTCGGGAGCCCGCCTGTAGAACAGAGGCGTTACCTTTTTAAGTTGTTGATGTCAGGAGCCCGCCCGTAGAATGGAGTTGTTACTTTTTTTAAGTTTTTAATGTTGGGGGCCCGCCCGTAGAATGGAGGTGTTACCTTTTTAAGTTGTTGATGTCGGGAGCCCGTCCGTAGAACGGAGGCATTACCTTTTTAAGTTGTTGATGTCGGGAGCCCGCCCGTAGAATGGAGGCGTTACCTTTTTAAGTTGTTGATGTCGGGAGCCCGCCCATAGAATGGAGGCGTTACCTTCTTTAAGTTGTTAATGTCCGGAGCCCGCATGTAGAACGGAGGCATTACCTTTTTAAGTTATTGATGTCGGGAGCCCGCCTGTAAAACGGAGGCGTCATCTTTTTACGTTGTTGATGTCGGGAGCCCGCCCGTAGAACGGAGGCGTTACCATTTTTAAGTTGTTAATGTCGGGAGCCCGCCCGTAGAACTGAGGCGTTACCTTTTTAAGTTGTTGATGTCGGGAGACCGCCCGTAGACTGGAGGCGTTACCTTTTTAAGTTGTTGATGTCGGGAGCCCCTGTAGAACAGAGGCATTACCTTTTTTAACTTGTTAATGTCGGGAGCCCGCCCGTAGAATGGAGGCGTTACCTTTTTAAGTTATTGATGTCGGGAGCCCGCCCGTAGAACTGAGGCGTTACCTTTTTAAGTTGTTGATGTCGGGAGCCCGCCCGTAGAACGGAGTTGTTGTTACCTTTTTTAAGTTTTTAATATCGGGAGCCCGCCTGTAGAACGGAGGTGTTACCTTTTTAAGTTGTTGATGTCGGGAGCCTGCCCGTAGAACGGAGGCATTACCTTTTTAAGTTATTGATCTCGGGAGCCCGCCCGTAGAACGGAGGCGTTATATTTTAAAGTTTTGAAGTTGGGAGCCCGCCCATATAACAGAGGAATATATTTCAGTATTTAAATTTCAAGTTTTGGAGTTGGTAGCCCGCCCATATAACATAGGAATACATTTCAGTCTTTACATTTCAAGTTTTGAAGTTTGGAGCCCGCCCATATAACAAATGAATACATTTTAGTCTTTACATTTCAAGTTTTGAAGTTGGGAGCCCACCCATATAACAAAGGAATACATTTCAGTCTTTACATTTCAATTAGTGGAAGTGAGCAACCCGCCGGAAGGCAGAAGGTTACAACAGAAAATCCCCAGCATAAATCCAAATTCAGAAATCAGAAGAAAGGCAACGGTGATCGGAAGAAAGCAGTTCAAGTTTTGAAGGAAAAATAATTCGAAGCTCAAAAGAAAGAAATAAACAGTCCAAGTTCGACTATCAAAAGAGGCCGACAAGTCAAGTTAGAAATGAAGAAACATCGGAGGAAGCAAGGCCACAAGAAACACAGGAAAGAGAAAGTTTAAGAGCTAGATAAGATTTTGTAATTCGTAGGCTATAATTTAGTCTAACTTCTTATTTTCTTCTAGCAAGGTGTAATAAGGAGGTCGGCAAGTAGTAGCATCAGCAGCAACAGTAGTAACAACAAAATCATAGTTCCACGGTAGTCCCAGCTACTAAAACTTCCCGAATTACATTGACCTGATTCCCTTTTAGCCAAGGATATGTAGGAGACCTTTTGAAGCAAAGGTTCGGTCAAATCTTTCAAAAAATACTTAACACGGGGTGCTCGAACTGGCAAAAATTGCTCGTATCCGCTCACTTTATCTTTGCATGAAAACTCTTTGTGTTTATGGGCAAAGAGGGGCAGCTGTGAGCACGTGATTTTTGCCCTGCACGAGAATTACTCTCAAAAATTGTGAAATAAATTAGTTTTTGTTTGTTTGCAATTGTCGTGAACTTTGTGTTATTTTTCTTTTATTGATTACATTTGTCTGTGCATGTTTATTTGTTTTAATTAATGAAAATACAAAAATATGTCACATTTGCATTTAGGATCTATTGGGGGTAATTAAGTTTGTTTTACAAAAATGAAAAAATCACAAAAAATAATGGGCTTCGCATTTTATTGTTTGATGTCCCAAATTGTGTGATTTTATTTTAATTGGTGTTTAATTTTTGTGTGATAATTTATTATTAGGAGTTAGATTAGTATTGATTTTATTGATTCAATCTAGGATTTTCGTTTTTAAATTAGGAATTAAAAAAATATATAAATAGAAGAAAATAAAATGAAAAATGAAAGACCAGGCCAATTTTTCCAAAGGCCCAAACCAAAATAACCCCCCGTTTACAGCCCAATCCTAAGACCCTTCTGCCCGGTCCGTTCCCATGATTGATCAAACGACATCGTTTGATGTCAATTGATCCAAGTCGTTTGATCAAATTGATCCAACGGTCAATGAACTTCACCCGTTGCCTGACCCATTCCACCCAAAACCGAACCCGGTCTCATTTATCTAAACGGCGTCGTCTCTTGCCAAGGAATTGATCCAGGGCATTGATCTCGTTTGATCAAACGACCAGGATCAACCCTCCTTCCCACTACATAAGACCAAAAACGGACCCAGCCCCGCCCAAGCCAAACCCCGCCTTTTCGTCTCCAAAAGATCAGAGCCTCCAAAGCTTCCCCGAAACCCTAGCCGCCCTGAAACTCCTTCACCTGAAACCCGACGGCAACAACGCTGATGGTCGTGAAAATCACACCCCTAAACCACCTTGATCTCCCCTCTACAAATCCACACTTGTTTTGTTTCGAATAATCCCCGAGCCCTTCGAATATTAGATCGAAAAATCGGTCAGGAACCCTAGTTCGTCTAATTAACCCCAAATCGACACCAGTTGACCCCATGACTTCCCCCGTCCCTAAACTATCCCTAGTTTCCCTTGAATCAAACCAAAAGTTGTCGAATCTTTATTCAAATGAGCAAGC
Source organism: Nicotiana glauca (assembly GCA_026770625.1). Taxonomy (NCBI): domain Eukaryota; kingdom Viridiplantae; phylum Streptophyta; class Magnoliopsida; order Solanales; family Solanaceae; genus Nicotiana; species Nicotiana glauca. The sequence continues at coordinate 96,364 of MU776022.1, read as the reverse complement.
CCTAGAAGAACCAAACTCTAGGATTTGTGCAAAGTTAGGAACTTGAGGTTTCAACCGACTTTAGTCGAGTGTTCTCAGTCGAGAACACTCAATTAAGGTCCGTTTTGGCCTCAAAATTCAGTTCGAAGTTTCGAGTAAGACAGAGTCGAGCGGTCTGAAATTCCGAGGTATTTCCCTTTGTTTTCCTTTTTCTGCTGTTGTCGTTTTAATTTATCTGATTAATTTGTCATTTTTGGTCAATTAGTTCTTCCTCCTCATGCGGACCTTTTTCATGGTCAAATTTTTTTCTGATGTTTAGCATATGTTATTAACTGTGTGAATTAATTAAAATAGCTTCACCGATTAGTTCGTTTCTTATGAATGTTGAGTTCTGTTTGAGATCGCTTGAATCCCCTGTACCCCCTCCTAGTTGTGTCAAACGGTATGGTCCAACTCACCTGTTTGTTGTATTCTGGATGATTGCTTCGTCTTTGTATTTCTGGAATTCCGAGTTAGGAAAGTATCAGTAAGTCTCTTGTGCAAACTATGACTATTCCAAGCTGTTTCTGGTAGTATTTATTTCAATGTGTGTATTGTTTGATCCCCCGCTCTTTGTTGATTCATCATACTGTTGGTTCCCTGCTCGTTCATTTTGTCTGAGTTGATCATGATTGGTTCCCAATATGATTAGCTCATTCCCTCTGTTTTGATGCCATTTAATTTGATATGAGTTTCTATCTTAAATTACTGATTGATTTGGTAAGTTGAATTGGTTATATCTGTTGTAGTTTGGTGGTTAATTAGGAATCAATTTGTTGAGGATCAGTAGGTTAGACCTAAAAGGCTTAATAACAGATTAAAAAGGATTGGGTAGTTCAGTAGTTCATAGTAGCTTCAGGGGTAATTTGGAATGTCAAAAATCTGAAAAGGGTCTAGTTTGAGTGGGCTGTCAGTGAAGTAATTAAATAACCATTAAACTAATGTGTTGTTACGAATAGTGGGGAACAAAACATAGTAACATGGGACGTTTAAGGGAAATTGATTAAAAAATGTTGCCCATACTTAATTGAATTAAAAAATGACACAAGACACTTAAAAATGAGCTGCAGAGAATATCATGGGCAAGATTTGTTTTTCTAATGGTTTTAAGAGAAGGGCTGGAATGAGCATATAAATAGGAGCATATTGGACAGAAGAGGGGGGCTTTTTTTTTAATCCCAAAAGGTTAAATACTTTGAGAGATAAAAACACGCTAAAAAATATTGGAGAGTCTGTTAGTTCTTAAGGATCAGTTTTGAGAATGTTTAAGCTTGAAAAGAATGGAAAGAAGTACTGAGAAGTCTCACTGTGTCCTTGAAATGCTTTTCCCGCTTTAGTGATTTCATTTTCCTGATTCAAGTACACTAGACTGATCTCGAGTGACTTTAAGTCCAGCTGAATTGGTTTCTGATTGAACTTTAGCTTGTTGAAAGTGTCAAGTGGTTTTGGATGTTTCTTTTGGTACTGCTGTGGGTCAATCTGTTGGGTTTTGTTTGGTTTTTGGGTCATTGAATCACTCCTGGGTTGAACTTGCTGTGTTGGTTGCTGTAAACTGTTATTGCTGTGTTGTTGCTGGGGTTACTAGTATCTGCTGCTGCTGACTGTTCCTCCTTCTTCTTCTATTTTCCATTATCCAGGTACACACTCTGAAATCATGTACTCATGTAAAACCTGAAATTGGAGATGAAATGAAATATTGTCAAGTTTTCCTGTTGAATTGTCTCTTATCTTTAACCGGATGTTGAGTAGAATATTTACTTGTAACTGATTGATAGGTGTATAACTGGACTGCCTATGTGTTGATGTACCTTTTAGCCTATTATTAGTTTTTTCTTCAAATAGGACTGGATTGTATAAACTGTAGCTTCTCATGTTTATGACAGTTAAATACTTCATTGATTCCAGTAAGTGTGTTTCATTAGGCTAGCTCAGTAGTACAGTTATGAAATCGCGAGATAAGTGAGCATNTCAAAAAAATGGCTTTGTATTACATATGGTTATTTCTAATAGTCCAATTCATCTAAAAATGTTAGTTTAAATTAGTTTGAGAATAGTTAGTTTGTCTTGGTAATATTGTTGTCAATCTCATGATCTATTTATAACATCCACTTTAGTAATATTTACTTGTAGAACAAGAAGCAAAACAATCTCCCTTTGAACAAGCTCGAGTGCAATTTTCCGTTTGCACTTGTTTTAACCTAATAACTAATAAGTTAGGGCCTTTCACAAGCATGTTAATTAATTAGGCTTCCTTTTTAGAGACAAATAACGTAGAATATCATAGTTCACTTTAGGATGAACCTTTAAATAAAATATGACATGAGCCTCGCCAAATAAAACACATAGATTGCGGGGCCCTCGTTAAATGTATATATTAAAACTCCTACATTGCGGGATGGACTGTTTAGAGAACTCTACGACTTTGCCCAAAATAATAACGTGTTAGTCTCTTTAGGCGCATATTTTGATAACATTACCTCCCTAAACTCGGGTGCGCATTCATGTGACCCAAATCCTAATCTCAACGAAGTCGAAATATGTCAATAACCACGGGTACATTGATGTGACGTGGTTCGAGATGTGTTTTCACGATGTTACAATTTTCGTTAATAATAATAAAAGTGGTTCAAAGTTAAAAGTACATAGGTAAAAACATGTTTAAAAAATTAGATAATTTAGCCAAATATAACAGTTAAGCGACCGTGCTAGAACCACGGAACTCGGGAATGCCTAACACCTTCTCCCGGGTTAGCAGAATTCCTTATCCGGATTTCTGGTTCGTAGACTGTAATACGGAGTCAACTTTTTTCTCGATTCGGGATTCAAACCGGTGACTTGGGACACCGTAAACCTCTCAAGTGGCGACTCCAACTCTTAATAAAAAAATCCCGTTTCGATTGTCCTTTAATTGGAAAAACTCCCTTTACTACACCTTTCACGGGGTGCAGTAGGTAAAAACGAGGTGTTACAGTGGCGGCTAGGATTCATGAGAGGTTGTATAGAGAATTGAGGGGGAAGGGATTCATATGTGGCGTTTGGTGAAGAATGAATTAGGTTAAGGGGTCTTTTGGGTTTAATTATGGAAGGACGAATGGTGTCCATTGATCTGAATGATCAACGACCTGGATTTAAATGGGTAGGTGGGAAATCTGGGTTGGGTTATTTAAATTGGGTTAGGGGTCGTGTTTTAATTGGGATTGGGCCGGGGAAATTGGGTTTAATCTGATGTTACAATTAGGCTAAAATTGAAATGAAATTGGGATAATAGCCATTTTTCCCTATTTAATTTATAAAAAAAATAATAAATTCATTTCTGAAAACAAATTAAAAACAAATAAATAATATATAATATATAATTAATAATTTAAAAATATAGGACTTGACTTTATGAATATAAACACAATTAAAACTTAAAAGAGGCTCTCTATAACAGCATTTCGCTATAACATCAATCAGCAAAAATAATAATTTTGGACATAATTATTGAGATTTTATGTATAAAAAAAGAAATAAATTAATTTAAAAATCTTTAAAAATTATGGAAAAATAATAAAATATTTGAACATACTTATGTGAGCACATGATTTTTGCTCTATGTGAGGATCACTCCCAAAAATTCAAAATAAAATAATTTTGTGTTGTGTGTAATTTTTTCTGAATTTTTGTGTTATTTTTTTTTATTGTTTCTATTTGTCTGTGCGTGTTTATTTGTTAAATTAATATAAAATACAAAAATATGTTTCATTTACATTTAGGATTTATTATGAGAAATTAAGTTTTACTTCGCAAAATCACAAAAATAATACGCTTTACATTTTAGCATTTAAAGGTCTAGCTGTGTGATTTATTTTTAATTAATATTTAATTGTGTATGTTAATTGTTAGTAGAAGTTAATTAGTATTTTATAAGTTAATTTGATTTTATAATGTAATTTAGAATTTTGGTTTTAATAAGTTAGGAATTAGAAGAAAAGAAAAGAGAGCAAAATAGAGAGATTTCGGAATTGGGCCGATTATCAAAAGGAAAATTCAAGCCCAAATCACCCCTATACCCGGTCCAAGGACCCTTCATCCAGGTCAATTAAAACGACGTAGTATAACGGTGAAAGTACGTTGTTTCGATGGCAACCCATCTCAGCCATTCAATCCACGTAAATCCAACGACCCTCGTCCCATCTCCCAACCCGTCTCACCCGACCTGACCCATTTACCCTATAACCCAGTCCACCGCTTAACCAAAACGACCCCGTTTGGCTTAAGTGACTTAATCTGGACCGTTGGTTCCCATCATCCAATGGTTCAGATTAATTCGCTCAACTTCAATATATCAAACCTCCCCCCCCCCAAACCCTCTTTACCCATTTCATTCCCAAACGACCCCTTCGTCTCTAAAAGAGACGAACCAAACAAAACCTTAGCCGCCACCGTTCCCCTCGCCTGAAAACCCGGCGGCACCGGCTCCGATGCCCGCCAAACTTACACCCTTGAACCACCCTGATACCCCCTCTCCAAATCCTTACCCCTTTCACCTCGAATCATCCCGTAGCTTCTCGAATCTTCAATCGAATGTTCGAGTAAAATACAAAACAATCCCAACCAGCCCCAAAATCATACCGGACCTTTCCCTAGCCTCCCTCGTCACCAAACCATAGCTGGTTTGGTTCGAATCAAACCCAAACCACTCGAATCCCAATCCGAGCCCAAGAACCTTAGAAAAATTCAAGCCTGGCTTTCTGTCCAAATTGAAGAGTTTGGGGTTGTCTAATGGACCTTAGTCGAAGTGTTCTCAGTTGAGAACACTCGATTAAGGTCCGTTTGGCCTCAAATGTTTCAAGTTCGAAATTAGTCCAAGTCTGTTTTGATTTCATATTTTTTCTCTCGAGTTATTTCTTCTTCCTTTCTTCTATGTTTATTTATTTTAATACTTGTTATTAGGTTCAGTTTTGTTATTTTTTTTTTTTGGTTTTCGGTTTTTGTCAACTCTTCCGTTCTCCTCCTTAAGACCTTTTATTTGGTCGATTGTTGTTTTTGTTTGTTATTAATTCTGTTTGTTATAGAATATATATTCGTTTCGATTAATATCGTCGAATTATTAGTTTGTATTTCCCCTGTTTTGCCCGAAAACTGTGAATCACTGGTTTGTATATCGATTATTTGTTATCGATTATATATGTTGCAATCGATTAAATGAATGTCGTCGATTAGTTGTATAGTTTTGTTTGTTAGAATAATGTGACAGTAATGTTATTAATACTGTATAAGTTGGTCTGAATCATTGCTTGAATTAACGTCTGAATCGTTTATAGTTGAATTTGGGAAAGTGAATTGGTTATAGCTGTAATCCTGAAAAAAGTTTAGAGTTTAGTTAAGCGGCCTACCAATTGAACACCCAATGCACCCTTAAACTAATGAATAAATTAATTAAAAGGGGATCTATAGTGCAAAATACATCATGGCTAATGTCTTTAGAAGTGGGAAGTCAGAAACCAGAGTAATTTAATGATAAAAGCTGAAAATGCACATGAGAATGGTAGTGGAACCTACTGTACAGTAGGATATTCACTACATTTTGAACTCCAGAACTTAAAAAATTAGAAGTTCCATACTTAGACAAACTAAAGTGGAAAGGAAACAGAGGGAATAACATGGATCTGATCAGTTTTAAAAAAGTTGACAGGCTGTAAGGAGAGTGAATTTTTGTTATATAAGAGAAATTTCAGAACAGTTAGAGAGGTTTTTTTTTTTGGGTTTTAAATCAGAAAGTTTGGAGAGAAAAAGGACTGTTCCATTACTCCCTTTTGGGTTGGTCTTCCAATCTATAACTGCATTTCAGCTTCTATAAGTCCTTTAAGAGACCGGAATATAGTTTGAACTAGATATCTTATCTAGTGATACCATTACTTCTATTTTGAGAGCAGAAACTATCCGAAGCTCTTGTTTTCTGTTCTATAGTGGGGTATTCAAAACATTTGATTTGGTTGTTGATCTATTGGAGTACTATTTGTTTGGCCGCGTGGGTTCTTAAACTGGTTCTAAGTTTGCTGGATTCTAAGCTGTGTTCCTTTGCTACTGTTGGCTCTGATGTTTGGTCTGCTGTGTTATAGCTTGTTGCTGACTCTTCTACTTCATTTCTATTCCATTCCAGGTACACAGTTCTGAACTTACGTTGGTGTAGACTTGAACTGGTGTTTGAAATGAAAAATGCTAATTGGATTTATGTCTCTGGATCACTGCCTGTTGGTCATTTGTTAGATTAGTTTGTCATGTACATATGTTAGTTGTAAGTTGTATATCTACATAACTTAGAATGTTGTAGTTTAGTTCGAATCATGGACTGTTAAAACTGAGTTGATGTTTTCTCGACAGCATGTGAATTATGTAGATATTTGAGCTAGCTTGATTTTTTTATAGTTCAAAGTCTGTGTTAATTAACGGTTAGATAGAAACAGTAAGTTAAAAGTAGACAATTTCACATCCGATAATGAATTATCCGAACTAGTTTTGTGATGTAGTAATTAGTCTCCTTATTAGTTTATGGCCTTTCACTAACCATTTGTCCCAGTTTAATAAGTCACGCGTGAATAAATGTTTTCAATCTAGTTTGACAAGAGAAGTTGAGATGTATATATAAAATCAGAAGATAAATGCTCATTTTGTTTTAGAGGTTCATTGAATCGGCTGCTTTTCCGATTAGTTAGTAACGAGTTAGCTTAAAAATTGGAATCACTTTGTGTATTATCGCTTCGTATAGAGTAATTGGAAATAACTTCAAACAGGTTTTGGTTTTACCTGAATTAAAAGGTTGCTAAGGTTTGATAGTCGTCCTACCCGGTTAAGCTAAAATAAATGACCCAAGCACACGTTCGACTTGAAGATTCGTTAGGGTGCCTGGGTCTATGTTGCGATTAGGCCCGTTTCTATTTAAAGGTTTAAATGTATAGTTTTAATATAATAAAGTGGTTTAAAGTTAATAAAAGCACATAATTTATAACATGTATTAAAATCAGATATTTTAGCCATTTATAATAGTTTAAGCGACCGTGCTAGAACCACGGGATCCGGGGGTGCCTA
>MU776022.1:64614-84451 GCA_026770625.1 Nicotiana glauca | reverse complement strand
CTCTGACAAATCAAAAGAAGAAATCCTGAGAAAATTTCAGAGAATACGCAATTAAGTGGCGCGAACAAGCTTCAAGAGTGAAGCCTCCAATGGACGAGATGGAGATGGTCACTGTCTTCCTGCAAGCCCAAGAGCCTGATTATTTCCAGAATATGATGTCTGCCATGGGAAAGCCTTTTGCAGAAGCAATCAAAATCGGGGAAATGGTAGAGAATGGTTTGAAAACGGGAAGAATCCTAAGCCAAGCAACCATAAGAGCAACCTCCCAAGCCATCCAAGGTGGGTCCGGAGGAATAGCAAGGGGAAAGAAAAAGGAAGAGACGTCCATGGCAGTGTCAGGAACAAGAGAATATGGTAACCCCGGGCCCCATTTTCCAGAAAGAACCCCACAACACTACTACCCCCACCAAGATATGGCCTATGCTTCTCAGCCTTACATGGTCATGAATGCTCAACCCTATGGCTGACCACCGCAACAAATCAACCGGAACCAAGCTCCACCTCCTAAAAACCAGCCTCCTTACCGAAACCACTATAATCCCCAACCGCCCCAAAATAACTTTCGTCCTCGGGAACCACCCAGGAGACAAACTTTCACCCCCATCGGTGAACCATATTCTGAGTTGTTCCCAAAGCTTGTCCAAATGGGTTTCCTACAACCCATACCCCCAAACAGGCAAAACCCGGAATCACCATCATATCAGCGGGGTGTCAGATGTGCTTATCATTAAGGTGCAGAAGGGCACGATACGAACAATTGTTGGACCCTAAAAAGGGCAGTGGAGGACTTGATAGAACAGAGAAAGATAGTGGTAAGGGACGAGGAGGTCCCAAATGTGACTAATAATCCCTTGCCCGCTCACAATAATGGGCCATTGATCGGGATGATCTGTGAAGACAAGGAGTTTGATCCAGCCCTGAAGGCCATAATGGCCATTGTTGATGTCGAAAGAAAGCCACAGCAACCCCGAAGCAAGAGAAAGGGGAAAAAATATTAAGACCGTCAAGGTTGAACTTGAAAGGAAGGTTGAAACAAAGACAGAGACAAGGGTGCTTCCGAAAAATGAGGTTCTCTATATTCCGCGAGGTCGCTCAGAGAAGCTGCAAAGATTCGAATTGAAAAGGGGAGTACCGATGTATGTGCCAAAAGGGGCCTATGTGTCCGGGGGATGATTAAACTGCCTCGGCTGAATGAGCCAGTTGTTATCGGATGTGTGCCACAAAAGCCGATAACAGACCCATCCACGGTGCCATGGAATTATCAACGGACGTTGGTTACCTACAAAGGCAAGGAAATCACAGGGGAATTTCCGGGAAATACTTCTACTGGGAAGTATTCGGACATACGAGAAGTGAACAATGCTACACGGAAATGCTTCCCACCGAAGAAGCCTGTGAGCGCTGAAGAAGCAGAGGTTTTCTTCTAGAAAATGAAAATGCCCGACTTTGAAGTGGTGGATCAGTTGAGCAAGCACCCTGATGAAGTGTCTATTCTATCCTTGCTCATGAGGTCTACCGAGCATCAGAAGATCCTGCTGAAAACCTTGAATGAAGCGTATGTGCCGGTTGAGACTTCTGTAGAACAGCTAGAAAGAATGGCGTAAAGGTTCTTTGCAATCAACCAAATTTCCTTCAGTAAGAATGACTTGCCCCCAGAAGGATCCGCGCATAACAAAGCCCTGCACTTAATAGTTAAATGAGAAGGGTACTACATGAGAAAGGTTATGGTGGATGGAGGTTCCGGGGTAGACATATGTCCGCTCTCAACTTTACATCGCATAGGAATTGGGACCGAAAGAATTCGACCCAACATGTTTGTGTACGGGCTTTTGATGGTATAAAAAGGGACACAATTGGAGAAATAGACTTGATTCTGACCATTGGCCCAGTGGATTTTGAAATAACTTTCCAAATCTGGACATGGACACATCCTAAAACATTCTTCTGGGGAGGCTTTGGATTCATGCAGCCGCAGCTGTACCCTCTACCTTTCACCAAATGGTAAAGTTCGAGCATGATGGTCAAGAGATCGTGGTCCATGGGGAAGATGAGCAATCAATCTATCGAGACCCTTCAGTCCCATGCCTTGAAGCAAGAGAAGGAAGCAAGCACATAGTTTATCAGGCTTTCGAAATTGTGGTCGCCGACCAGTATGAAGAAGGAGGCCCTTTTCCCCAACCCTTCCTTTCTAATGCGTCGATCATGGTGTCCAAAGAAATGATCCGACGAGGATTCAAACCGAGAAAAGGACTTGGAAAATCATTACAGGGGATAACTGAACCTATCACTTTGCTTCCCACTAAGAAACTCTTTGGGATAGGTTTCCATCCTACCCCAGAGGATGAAACATGGGCTGAGGAAAGGAAGAAAGAAGGGTGGGTTCTGCCACAGCCAGTGCCACATTTGTATGAGACTTTTGCCAAGCCTAAATATGTTGAAGAAGAAGATGATGAGGTTTTCACGACCGAGGAAATAGAAGATATCTGTGGGGCCATGCTTTATGAGACCCACATGGTTCAGCTGGGAGAAGGCACAAGCACCGCTGAGGTGCTATACATGGGGCCAAATGCTAAATTTCAGAATTGGGAGGCTACACCGTTCCCAGTCAGGTGGGAGTCCGGGTAGACTTGTCCTGCCACCTTTCCTGTATCACGAGTTATCCCAGGGTATAACCCGGATGTTTTCTTTAGTTTCCTGTTTTTAATTTCTTGAATTGTAAATCCTTTTATCTTCCCAGTTCCAAGGAATAAAAATCAGTATTCATCATTATTATTTTTTTATTTCTTTCTGATTTCCGCTATTTTTCTTTTATCTTTTCTTTTCAGTTACAATAATGCGGCTTTAAATAACATGACATGCTTGCGGACTTCATGCCCAAATCCAAACAGGCTGTCTAATTGTGAAATAATGAACCAAGAATCGGAATATGATGAAGAAGAGGCTTTTAGGGAAATAAATCGAGAACTGGAACACTTTGAGGATAAACCTAAGCCAAATTTGAATGACACAGAGCCAGTTAACTTGGGAACCTCTGAAGAAATGCGAGAGACCAAAATAAGCATCCACACGGATGAGAAAACACGAGATGTAATAATTCAACTCTTGCTTGAGTTTAAAGATGTGTTTGCTTGGTCATACGATGACATGCCAGGACTAGGTGTTGATCTAGTGGTACATAAATTGCCAATCTACCGTGATTGTCCCCCAGTTCAATAGAAACAAAGGAAGTTCAAGACTGATGTCAATGATAAGATCAAAGAAGAAATAACAAAGAACTTGAAAATAGGGGTAATCGGGGTGGTCCAATTTACTACGTGGCTGGCTAATGTAGTTCCTGTGCCGAAGAAAGATGGGAAAACCCGGATGTGTGTGGATTACCGAGATCTGAATAGGGCAAGTCCCAAAGATAACTTCTCCTTGCCCAACATCCACATTCTTGTCGATAACCGTGCCAAACATGAGATACAGTCCTTCGTGGATTGTTACGCGGGATATCACCAGGTGTTAATGGATGAGGAAGATGCCGAGAAAACCGCTTTCACCACACTTTGGGGTACTTACTGTTATCGGGTTATGCCATTCGGTTTGAAGAACGCCGGAGCAACATACATGAGGGCCATGACTACTATCTTTCATGATCTGATACACCAAGAGATAGAGGTGTATGTGGACGACGTGATCATCAAGTCCAGGACCCAAGAAGATCATGTTCGAGACTTGAGGAAATTTTTCGAGAGGCTGCGAAAGTATGATTTAAAGCTGAATCCGGCTAAATTCGCCTTCGGAGTCCCATCAGGCAAACTTTTGGGCTTCATAGTCAGCAGGAGAGGTATTGAATTAGACCCAACGAAGATAAAGGCTATTCGGGACCTACCTCCTCCAAGGACAAAGAAAGACGTAATGAGCCTTTTGGGTAGGTTAAACTACATCAGCCGGTTTATAGCTCAACTGACTTCCACATGTGAGCCCATATTCAAGTTATTAAGGAAAGATGCAACAATCAAATGGACAGCTGAGTGTCAAGAGGCCTTTGACAAGAACAAAGAATATCTTTCAAATCCTCCAGTTTTGGTCCCGCCGGAACAAGGGAGACCTCTGTTTTTGTATCTGACAGTCTTGGAAAATTCTTTTGGCTGTGTCCTCGGGCAGCATGATGCAACTGGAAAGAAAGAGCAGGCGATCTATTACTTGAGCAAGTAGTTCACTAGTTATGAAGTCAAATACACTTTGTTGGAAAGTGCGTGATGCGCTCTGACATGGGTCGCTCAGAAGTTGAGACATTATCTCCAGGCTCATACCACTCACCTCACTACCAGGTTGGATCCTTTGAAGTACATATTCCAGAAACCAATGCCCACCGGGAGATTGGCAAAATGACAAATTTTGCTTACTGAATTCGATATAGTCTATGTCATTCGCAAGGCGATGAAAGACCTGGCATTGACGGATCACTTGGCTGAAAACCCGATTGATGAGGAGTACCAACCGTTGAATACTTACTTTCCAGATGAGGAGGTAAACACAATGGAAGTAGTCCCTGAAGACACTCATGCCTGGAAAATGTTCTTTGATGGGGCTGTAAACGCCAAAGGTGTAGGAATTGGGGCAATTTTGATCTCGCCCACTGGTCAGCACTATCCGGCTACAGCTAGGCTCTATTTCTTTTGCACGAACAATACGACTGAGTATGAAGCCTGCACTATGGGAATGAACATGGCAATCGATCTAGATGTTGAAGATTTACTGATTATGGGGGATTCTGATCTGATTATCCGACAAGCCCAAGGTGAATGGGAAACTCGAGATGTTAAGCTTATTCCTTACCGGCAGCAGGTGGAAGACCTCGGCAAGCGATTTACATCAATAGAGTTCAGGTACATCCCGCGGTGTCACAACGAACTAGCTGATGCACTTGCCACGTTAGCTTCGATGTTACCTTATCCAGGCAACGCCCGCATCGATCCTTTGGAAATCCAAATCAGGGAAAGACACGGTTACTTTAATGTAATCGAGGCAGGACCAAATATCCAGCCATGGTACCATGATGTCAAGTGGTTTTTGAAAACACAAGAATACCCCGAACATGCTACTGGAGATCAAAAGAGAACTATCAGGCGGCATGCGAGGGTTTTCTTTTTGAGTGGTGAGGTCTTGTATAAAAGAACCCCGGATCTCAACCCGTTAAGATGTGTTGACACAGAGGAAGCCGGAAGAATCATGCAGGAAGTACACGCAGAAGTGTGTGGACCTCATATGAACGGGTATCTTTTGGCCAAGAAAATTCTACGAGCCGGGTATTATCGGATAACTATAGAGAAAGACTGCTTCAGTTTCATCCGGAAGTGCCATCTGTGTCAGGTGCATAGAGATCTGATTCATGCACCTCCAACAGAGCTACATCCTATGTCAGCACCTTGGCCTTTCGTCGCTTGGGGTATGGATGTCATTGGTCCAATTGAGCCAAAAGCTTCAAATGGTCACAGATTCATATTGGTCGCTATTAATCACTTCACAAAATGGGTCGAAGCTGTCACTCTCAAATCGGTCACTAAAAAAGCCGTAGTGGACTTTGTACATTCAAATCTTATCTGTCATTTTGGTATTCCTGCAACTATCATCACAGATAATGCTGCGAACCTGAATAGTCATCTGATGGAGGAAGTGTGTGAACAATTCAAAATAACGCATAGGAACTCCACTCCTTATCGGCCCAAAGCCAATAGCGCTGTTGAAGCAGCGAACAAGAACATCAAGAAGATTTTGAGACAGACAATCCAGAGTTCCAGACAGTGGCATGAACAGTTGCCTTTTGCCTTACTGGGATATCGCACTACGGTGCGCACATCAGTAGGAGCCACCCCATATTTGTTGGTTTATGGAACTGAAGCTATGATATCGGCAGAGGTAGAAATACCTTCGCTTCGGACCATTGTCGAAGCAGAGATTGAAGATAGCGAATGGGTTAGGACTCGATTGGAGCAGTTGACCATAATTGATGAAAAGCGAATGGCTGCAGTCTGTCACGGGAAGTTGTACCAACAAAGAATGGCCCGTGCTTACAACAAGAAAGTACGACCTAGGAATTTTGAAGTAGGACAGCTGGTGTTAAGACGCATTCTTCCCCATCACCAGAAAGCAAAAGGAAAATTTGCTCCTAACTGGAAAGGTCCGTACATCATCAGGAAGATACTGCCAAGAGGAGCGTTATATCTGGGTGATATTGAAGGAAAGGATCCTGAAACAGCTGTGAACGTAGACGCAGTAAAAAGGCCTTATGTCTGAGTTTACTTTGGTGATGTCTTGGCGCATTTGAGATGATGAAGGCTTTTATTCCTGCTACCCAAACACTATCAACCCTTTTTGCAAGCCTTTTTGAGCCGGTTACATTTCTTCGGCTACCCACTTTGGAATCCAAAAGCACCGAAAAAAATAAAAAAATAAAATAAAAAAGAATTTGTTTGAACTACGTTCTGACTTGATTCCGAAAGGATAAGTAGGCAGCCTCCCTCTGGGGTTCAGTCACACCAAAACAAAAATTCAATTTTCCCCAAAGTTGAAACTGGGGCAATTTTCCCCAAGGTTCGACCATGAGCTCACCAAATGATTCCAAAGTTGTAATCCCGTCCATAATTATTTTTACCCAAAACCAAGTGCAAGTCCTTCGGATCAATTGCCAAAGGCGAGGAAAATTAAGAAATATCATTGATGAAAGCTGATGCATTCTAAGTTGAGAGAAATAAATGAGAAAGTCTTATCGGTGAAAACCTTCGGGCACCGTGAGGCGACGGGAGTAGAGAAACCAGAAATGAGAGAGTCCGTCTAGTGAAAACTCGCCAAGAGCACTATCGGGCAATGTTTGAGAACATAAATGAGAGAGGTCGACTAGCGAAAACCCGCAAAGGGCGCTATCGGCCGAAAAAGGGGATATCTCATCACTAGAAGTCCTGGCAAGGTTCCCTGGTTCAGAAATGCGATTCAATGGATTTGTAAGAAGCCAGAAGTTGGTGCGGGTTGGGCATCCAGTCCAAGAATCATGTCATGTCTATTTGAAGTCAGCATGCACCCCAGATAAGTCTTTCTTTTCCCCTGAAAGGGACACTTCTATTTTAAATTCATCTTTTTCACTCTTTGTTTGCTTTTCCTTGAATCCCTTTCGGCTTAACCCTAAATTCCGAAACGTGTTACAAAGAAAAAGGTGGCAGGACCGGTTTCACAGAGTTCTGTCCGGCAAGAGGCAAAGAAAATACCCAGCCTCAGTGTTGTGTCAGTCCAATCCCGACTGATCATGATGTTTGATTACCTCCAAAGTAAAGACATTGGAAAAGAAAGAAAGTCAAAGGCAGTGGTTTTGAGAGAAGAATGAGGTGGAAGAACCAAACCCTTACACGGGCAAGTCATCATGAAGACCTAAAAGTTTAAGTTTTGCCAAGTTTGAAAGAATTCCCCTCTCAAGATCGGCAAGCAGCAAAGCTCTCGACGGAAATAGGACTGCGATCAAGCAATTGAGATGATCAAGGACACAAAACCAACCCCCGTTTCAAACTAACAAATTGTTCTTTGTTGAAAGTTAAAACAGGTGAAATTCAGGCGACCATACAAGAAACGGACGCAACCTAGAAGAGAAAAACAATGCGCAAGCGCTAGAACAGCTTTGTAGCAGAGGATCAACCAAAAAGGAAGTTTCTCCTGTAATTATTTCATGCGTTGTGCTAAATAAAATAAAATAAAAACCCCAAAAGAAAAGCAAATCATGGTAGCAAGAAGTTTTTTTTCTTTCCAAAAATCTCGGCATAACCCGCGGATCTCCCTGGCATAACCCAAGGAGCCTTTTCTTTCCAAAATCCCGGCATAACCCACGGATCTCCCCGGCATAACCTAAGGAGCCCTTTCTTTCCCAATCCCGGCATAACCCGTGGATCTCCCTGGCATAACCCAAGGAAAATTTTCTTTCCAAAATCCCGGCATAACCCGATGACCTTCCCGGCATAACCCGTGGACCTTTTCCGGCATAACTCGATGACTTTTCCGGCATAACCCGACGACCCTTCCAGCATAACCCGATGACCTTTCCGGTATAACCTGATGATTTTTCCCAGAATAACCCGTGGACCCTTCCCAGCATAACCTGACGACCCTTCCGGCATAACCCGATGACTTTCCCGGCATAACCCGTGGACCTTTTCCGGCATAACCCGATGACCTTCCCAGCATAACCAGTGGACCTTTTTCGGCATAACCCGATGACTTTTCTGGCATAACCCGACGACCCTTCCAACATAACCCGATGACCTTTTCGGCATAACCCGATGATTCTTCCCGGCATAACCCAAGGAGCCTTTTCTTTTCAAATCCCGGCATAACCGGTGGACCTTCCTGGCATAACCCAAGAAGCTTTTTCTTTCCAAATACCGGCATCACCCGTGCACCTTCCTGGCATAACCCAAGGAGCCTTTTCTTTCCAAATCCTGGCATAACCCGTGGACCTTTCCGACATAACCCGATGACTATCCCGACATAACCCGTGGACCTTTCCTGGCATAACCCGAGGAATTTTCCTGGTATAACCCGATGACCCTTCCGGCATAACCTGATGACCTTCTCGGCATAACCCGTGGACCTTTTCCGGGATAACCCGATGACTTTTCTGGCATAACTCGACGACCCTTTCGGCATAACCCGATGACCTTTCCGGCATAACCCGATGACTCTTCCCGGCATAACCCGTGGACCCTTCCCGACATAACCCGACGACCCTTCCGGCATAACCCGATGACCATCCCGGCATAACCCGTGGACCTTTTCCGGCATAACCCGATGACTATCCCGGCATAACCCGTGGAAATTTTTCGGCATAACCCGACAACTTCTTCGGCATAACCCGACGACCCTTCTGGCATAACCCGATGACCTTTCCAGCATAACTCGATGATTTTTCCCGGCATAACCCGTGGATCTTTTCTGGCATAACCCGATTATCTTCCCTGGCATAACCTAAGGAGCCTTTTCTTTTGAAATCCCGGCATTACCCATGGACCTTTTCCGGCATAACCCGATGACCTTCCCGGCATAACCCGTGGACCTTTTCCGGCATAACTCGATGATCTTCCCGGCATAACCCGCGGACCTCTCCTGCGTAACCCGGCTATTTCCCAGCACAACCTGGATCCATTCACAAGGATACACAATCCTAATTTGACTGTCTAGATATGTGTCACATCTAACTCACGAAATTTTCCTAGTAAAAATAGGGGCAGAAAATTTCGTTCGTTTGTTTGTATTTGATGTCTAAGCAGGTTTGACCTCGAGGCACATGATTTGAGATGACCTACAGAGAGAGTCTCAATCCAGAATGAAGAAAAGAAGAAAAGAAAAAAAAACAAAAACAAAAGAAGGTGAGCTCAAATACTGGAGCAAACAAAAGCGCGGATTGCTCGAAATCTAATCGAAGTCACGAGTCCGCCAATCCCGTTTCACTCAGTGTTACAGAAATAAACAAGCACCTATAACATGCGAGCATCAAGATTCAGATCGAAGTCTACAAGCAAAATCAGCTAAGACTCAAGATCAAGTTTTCAAGCAAATTATAGATAGGAATCTTGTAACTCATAGTTGATAGGCATAGCTAGCTTAGCTACGATTTTCCTTTGGTGTAATAAGGAGGTCAGTAAGTTGTAGCAGCAACAGCGATAACAGTAAAACCACAGCTTCACGGTAGTCCCAGCTACCGAAACGTCCCGAACTATATTGACCTGATTCCCTTTTAGCCAGGGATATGTAGGAGGCCTCCCGAAGCAAAGGCTCGGTCAAACTCTGTCAAAAATGCTTCACACGGAGTGCTCGAACGGGCAAAAATCGCTCGTATCCGCTCATTTATCTTTGCACGAAAACTCTTTGTGTTTTCGGGCAAAGAGGGGCAGCTGTGAGCATATGATTTTTGCTCTATGTGAGGATCACTCCCAAAAATTCAAAATAAAATAGTTTTGTGTTGTTTGTGATTTTTTCTGAATGTTTATGTTATTTTTCTTTATTGTTTGTATTTGTCTGTGTGTGTTTATTTGTTAAATTAATATAAAATACAAAAATATGTTGCGTTTACATTTAGGATTTATTAGGAGAAATTATGTTTTACTTCGCAAAATCACAAAAATAATGCGCTTTACATTTTAGCATTTAAAGGTCTAGCTGTGTGATTTATTTTTAATTAATATTTAATTATGTCTGTTAATTGTTAGTAGAAGTTAATTAGTATTTTATAAGTTAATTTGATTTTATAATGTAATTTAGAATTTTGGTTTTAATAAGTTAGGAATTAGAAGAAAAGAAAAGATAGCAAAATAGTGAGATTTCGGAATTGGGCCGATTATCAAAAGGAAAATTCAAGCCCAAATCACCCCTATACCCGGTCCAAAGACCCTTCATCCAGGTAAGTTAAAACGACGTAGTATAATGGTGAAACTACTCGTTTTGATGGCAACCCATCTCAGCTGTTCAATCCACATAAATCCAACGGCCCTCATCCCATCTCCCAACTCGTCTAACCCGACCTGACCCATTTACCCTATAACCTGGTCCACCTCTTAACCAAAATGATCCCGTTTGGCTTAAGTGACTTAATCTAGACTGTTGGTTCCCATCATCCAACGGTTTAGATTAATTCGCTCAACTTCAATATATCAACCCCCCCCCCCAAACCCCCTTTACCCATTTCATTCCCAAGCGACCCCCTTCGTCTCTGAAAGAGACGAACCAAACAAAACCCTAGCTGCCCCCGTTCCCCTCGCCTGAAAACCCGACGGCGACGGTTCTGATGCCCGCCAAACTTACACCTTTGAACCACCCTGATCGCCCCTCTCCAAATCCTTACCCCTTTTACCTCGAATCATCCCGTAGCTTCTCGAATATTTAATCGAAGATTCGAGTAAAATACAAAACAATCCCAACCGGCCCCAAAATCATACCATACCTTCCCCTAGCCTCCCTCGTCACCAAACTAGAGCTGGGTTGGTTCGAATCAAACCCAAACCACTCGAATCCCAATCCGAGCCCAAGAACCCTAGAAAAATTTGAGCCTGGCTTTCTGTCCAAATTGAAGAGTTTGGGGTTGTCCAATGGACCTTAGTCGAAGTGTTCTCAGTTAAGAACACTCGATTAAGGTCCGTTTGGCCTCAAAAGTTTCAAGTTCGAAATTGGTCCAAGTCCGTTTTGATTTCTGATTTTTTCTCTCGAGGTATTTCTTCTTCCTTTCTTCTATGTTTATTTATTTTAATACTTGTTATTAGGTTTAGTTTTGTTATTTTTTTTGTTTTGTTTTTTGGTTTTTGTCAACTCTTCTGTTCTCCTCCTTAAGACCTTTTATTTGGTCGATTGTTGTTTTTGTTTGTTGTTAATTGTGTTTGTTATAGAATACATATTCGTTTCAATTAATATCGTCGAATAATTAGTTTCGTATTTCCCCTGTTTTGCCCGAAAACTGTGAATCACAGGTTTGTATGTCGATTATTTGCTATCGATTATATATGTTGTAATTGATTAAATGAATGTCATCGATTAGTTGTATAGGTTTGTTTGTTAGAACAATGTGACAGTAATGTTATTAATAATGTCTAAATTGGTCCGAATCATTGCTAGAATTAAAGTCTGAATCGTTTATAGTTGAATTTGGGAAAGTGAATTTGTTATAGTTGTAATGCTGATAAAAGTTCAGAGTTTAGTTAAGTGGCCTTCCAATTGAACACCCAATGCACCCTTAAACTAATGAATAAATTAATTAAAAGGGGATCTATAGTTCAAAATACATCCTGGCTAATGTCTTTAGAAGTGGTAAGTCAGAAACCAGATTAATTTAATGATAAAAGCTAAAAATGCACATGAGAATGGTAGTGGAACCTGCTGTACAGTAGGATATTCACTACATTTTGAACTCCAGAACTTAAAAAATTAGAAGTTCCATGCCTAGACAAACTAAAGTGGAAAGGAAACAGAGAAAATAACATGGATCTTATCAGTTTTAAATAAGTTGACAGGCTGTAAGGAGAGTGAATTTTGGTTATATAAGAGAAATTTCAAAACAGTTAGAGAGGTATTCTTTTTTTTTTTTTTGGGTTTTAAATAAGAAAGATTGGAGAGAAAATGGACTGTTCCATTACTCCCTTTTGGGTTGGTCTTCCAATCTATAACTGAATTTTAGCTTCTATAAGTCCCTTAAGAGACCGGAATATAGTTTGAAGTAGATATCTTATCCAGTGATACCATTACTTCTGTTTTGAGAGCAGAAACAGTCCGAAGCTCTTGTTTTCTGTTCTATAGTGGGCTATTCAAAACATTTGATTTGGTTGTTGATCTGTTGGAGTACTGTTTGTTTGGCCGCGTGGGTTCTTAAACTGGTTCTAAGTTTGCTGGATTCTAAGCTGTGTTCCTTTGCTACTGTTGGTTCTGCTATTTGGTCTGCTGTGTTATAGCTTGCTGCTGACTCTTCTACTTCATTTCTATTCCATTCCAGGTACACAGTTCTGAACTTACTTTGGTGTAGACTTGAACTAGAGTTTGAAATAAAAAATGCTCATTGGATTTATGTCTCTGGATCATTGCCTGTTGGTCATTTGTTAGATTAGTTTGTCATGTACATCTGTTAGTTGTAAGTTGTATATCTGTATAACTTAGACTGTTGTAGTTTGGTTCGAATCATGGACTGTTAAAACTGAGTTGATATTTTCTCGACAGCATGTGAATTATGTAGACATTAGAGCTAGCTTGATTTGTCTTATAGTTCAAAGTCCGTGTTAATTAACGGTTAGATAGAAACAATGAGTTAAAATTAGACAATTTCACATCCAATAATGAATTATCCGAACTTGTTTTGTGATGTAGTAATTAGTCTCCTTATTAGTTTATGGCCTTTCACTAACCATTTGTCCCAGTTTAATAAGTCACGCGCGAATAAATGTTTTCAATCTACTTTGACAAGAGAAGTTGAGATGTATATATAAAATCAGAAGATAAATGCTCGTTTTGTTTTAGAGGTTCATTGAATCGGTTGCTTTTCCGATTAGTTAGTAACGAGTTAGCTTAAAAATTGAAATCACTTTGTGTATTATCACTTCGCATAGATTAATTGGAAATAACTTCAAACAGGTTTTGGTTTTACCTGAATTAAAAGGTTGCTAAGGTTCGATAGCCGTCCTACCCGGTTAAGCTAAAATAAATGACCCAGGCACACGTTCGACTTGCACATTCGTTAGGGGGCCTGGGTCTATGTTGCGATTAGGCCCGTTTCTGTTTAAAGGTTTAAATGTATAGTTTTAACATAATAAAGCGGTTTAAAGTTAATAAAAGCACATAATTTATAACATGTATTAAAATCAGATATTTTAGCCATTTATAACCGTTTAAGCGACCGTGCTAGAACCACGAGATCTGGGGGTACCTAACACCTTCCGTCGGGTCAACAGAATTCCTTAATTAGAATTTTTGGTTCGCAGACTTCATTTGGAAAGTCAAAAATTTCCTCGATTTGGGATTCAAGATAAACCGGTGACTTGGGACACCAAAAGCCAACCCTTTCGCAAGTGGTAACTCTGAAATACATAAATAATCCCATTTTCAATATTGTCACTTTAAATGGAAAAACTCCCCTCACATTTATCCTCCGGGGTAGGATGCGTAAAAAGGAGGTGTGACAACTTATATATGCATATATATGCTATTTTGAAAATATCTTGCATTTTGAAAATATATATAGGGAAAAATTAGGTTTCAACAACCTCTACAGATGCTACTAGAGGCACTAAAATACGATCAAAGTTTCAATAAGGCTACATATTTACAAATCTAAATAGAACACCTAGGAGTTCTTAATAGAATTGCAAGTCACCAGTATTACTTATCTTTGAAATTAATGATATGATTACCTCTTCCTATGAAGGTTAAATTCATATTATTCTCACTGAGAACAAAGCAGGTTATTCTATCTCAGCAGTAGCAACAAAAGATTTTCTCTAAAGTTCACATGCTAGGTTGTAATTCATTTTATAAGAGAAAGAGAGAGAGAGCTTAATGCAGTTTCAAGATAGTACATGTATGAAATCATGAAGAACAAACAGAAGCATTGAAGAACCAGAATGAGTGCAGGATCACAAGAATATACACAAAGGCACTTAACAAAGATCATAAACTAGGTCTTCACTTATATTAGAGGGTAAGTTGTTACCTTCATTTATCAATCTCCTAAAAAGCATTAACATAATTATTTTCGCTGGTTGATAGGGTACTATTACCCTAAGCATATGACATGATTACTTTCTTTTCAAAGAGCTCTAAGTTTCATATCTATGCTGACACATTACAAATTTACAATACTCAGGCCAAAGCAAATAATCTCAAAGTCTTTCATTAGTTCCAATTGCGAGCATGTGATTTTTTTCGCGCTTAAATTACTCCTATAGAATTCATCAAAATTAGAATTTTTCTTTAGTATTTGAATTTTTAAGAATTAATTGTGTGATTTTGTATTTTGCTTTTTGTGTGCATTTTTTTAGTTGTCATAAAAATGAAAAGAAAAATTATAAAATAGCATACTTGCATTTAGGACCCAATTCTAGATTCTTAGATTAATTAACATCATTGAAAATAGGAGAAAATAATTAAATTAGTCTTTTATATTGTTTTACTTTCAATTTTTCTTAAGTTTCCTCTTTAAGGTGGCAGGACAGGTTTTATAGGGCTCCGCCTGGCAAGAGCCAAAGAAAATACTCAGCCTCAGCGGTTGCGTCAGACCAATCCCGACTAGCGATGATGGTTGATGCTTTCAAAGTGAAGACATTAGAAAGGAAGGAAAGTCGAAGGCAAAGGTCCTAAGAGCAGACTAAAGTGAAAATGCCAGAGCCCATACGGGCGAGTCATCATGAAATCCTAAAAGACGAGTCCTATCGGTTTGAAAAGAGATTTAACCTCAAAGCCAGCAAGCAGCAAAGTTCTCAACGGGAATTGGGCCGGGATCAAGCAATTGAGATGATCAAGGCCACGAACCAACCACCATTTCAAACTAACAAATTGTTCTTTGCTTGGAAGTTAAAACAGGTGTAATTTAAAGCAACAATGCAAGAGGTAGGTGAAACCCAAAAGAGAAAAGAAATGCGCAAGCGCTGAAACAGCTTTGCAACAAGGAATCGACCGAAAAGGAAGTTGCTCCCCAAAATCCTTTCATGCGTTTTGCTAAATAAAAAGAAAAATAAAAAAGAAAAGAAAAGAAGAAGAAAGAAAGAAGAAAAAGAAGTGAAAATGAAAAACCCAAAAGAAAAATCATGGTAGCGTAGGACAATTCCCTAGATATCCCGATGATCTCCTTGGCATAACCCAAGGAGCCTTTTTCTTTCCAAATCTCGGCATAACCCGAGGATCTCCCTGGCATAACCCAAGAAGATTTTTTCTTTCCATCCCGGCATAACCCGTGGACCTCGCTGGCATAACCCAAGGAGCTTTTTTCTTTCCAAATCCCGGCATAACCCGAGGATCTCCCTTGCATAACCCAAGGAGCTTTTTCTTTACAAATCCCGGCATAACCCGAGGATCTCCCTGGCATAACCCAAGGAGATTTTTTCTTTCCAACCCGAGGATCTCCCTGGCAAAACCCAAGGAGCTTTTTTTTTCCATTCTGGCATAACCCGTAGACCTCACTGGCATAACCCAAGGAGCTTTTTTATTTCCAAATCCTGGCATAACCCCAGGATCTCTGTGGCATAACCCAATGAGATTTTTCTTTCCAAATCCCGACATAACCCGAGGATCTCCCTGGCATAATCCAATGAGCTTTTTCTTTCCAAATCCCAGCTTTGTTTGTTTTGGTATCTTAAGCAGGTTTGACCTCGAGACATAAGGTGTGAAATGACCGATGGAATGAGTCTTAATCCAGAATAAAGAAAAGAAGAAAATAACAAAAAGAGATGAACTCAAATGTTGAAGCGACCAAAGGCGCAGATTGCTCAAAATTTGATCGAAGTCACAAGATCCGCCAAGCCTGCTTTGGCCTAATGCTGCAGAAAGAAATAAACACCTATAACTTACGAGCATCAAGATTCAGATCAGGGTCCACAACAAAATCAGCTAAGACTCAAGATCAAGTTTCAAGAGAATTATAGATAGGAATCTTGTAACTCATAGTTGATATGCATAGCTAGCATAGCTTTCATTTTCCTTTTGGTGTAATAAGGAGGTCAGCAAGCAGTAGCAACATCAACAACGGTGAAATCACAGCTCTTGGTAGTCCCAGCTACCAAACTTTCCAGAACTACACTGACCTAATTTCGTTATAGCCAAGGATATGTAGGAAACTTTTGAAGCAGGGTTCGGTCAGACGGTTTTCAAAAATGCTTCTCCTGGAGTGCCGAGCGGGCAAAAATCCCTCACGTTGCTCATTTATCTTTGCCCGCAAACCTTTCGTTTCTTCGATCAAAGAGGGGCAGCTGTGAGCATGTGATTTTTGCCGCACTTAAATTACTCCGATAGAATTCATCAAAATTAGAATTTTTCTTTAGTATTTTAATTTTTTGGAATTAATTGTGTGATTTTGTGTTTTGCTTTTTGTGTGCATTTTTTTAGTTGTCATAAAAATGAAAAGAAAAATTATAAAATAGCATACTTGCATTTAGGACCCAATTCTAGATTTTTAGATTAATTAACATCATTAAAAATAGGAGAAAATAATTAATATAGTCTTTTTATATTGTTTTACTTTCAATTTTTGATTTATCCTATGTTTCCTCTTTAAACTAGGATTTCTTTAAATTTTTGAGAATTCATTAGTCTCATTTTAAAACTAAATCAGGCTTTGGCTACTTTTTAATTTTGCACTTAATAAAATATAAAATTCAAATAAATAAATAAGAAAAGAGAAGAAAACAAACAAAAAGAAATGGAAATGAAAAGAACCAGGACACCATTCTTTGGGCCAAAAAATTCGAGCCCACAACCTCCAAACCCGTTCAAATTACCCGTCTAACCCAAGTTGCACCCGGTCCAAACCTTGTCTTTGGAACCCTCAAAACGACGTTGTTTTGATTTAGTAGGTTATCTTTCAATCTTAGATGTCCATTTTACTCCATCCAAGGGCCACAATCCTTTCTTATATTTGATTAAAAGTGTCTGAAGAGACATTTTAACCTAGGATTATCATCTTCTTCACTCCAGCATCTCACTACTTCCGCCTCCACTCGAAGTCATCACACGGCGGTGCTTGGTCTCCAAACCTTGTTAAAATCGCACCATGAACCCTCTGAACCCTGTCATCTCCAATCTTCACTCCATTTGTTTCAAAACTACTTGAAACCATTCAAATCCCAGATTCAAAAGGGCGGAACCCTAGCGCCGCCTACCTTTTCCGGTGGAGGCGCCATGCCAATCGACCTTAAACTAACACCCTTGAATTTCTTTGTACCCTTCATTCCAAAACTCCAGTCCATCTCCCTTAAATCATCGTTGAATTGCTCGAATATTAAATCTAGGGTTCGAGCCCTCGAAGTGTGACGACCCGACCCGTCATCTCATGAGTTACCTCTCCGATTTCCCCATTTTCAGCTTCCTTATGCTTCATTATCCATATCTTGTGTAATCGAATTGATTTGAAGTGGTTTTAATAAGAAATGAGACACTTAGTCTCTTTTAAGAAGCCTTAAGTTGGAAAAGTTAACCAGACGTTGACTTATAAGTTAGAGGGCTCGGATGTGAATTATGATGGTTCGGTTAGCTCCGGGAGATGATTTGTGATTTAGGAGTGTGATCGAAAGTGGTTTTGGAGGTCCGGTGTAGAATTTGGCTTGAATTGGCGAATTTAGTATTTTAGCGAAATCCGGTTGGTATGCGAGATTTTGATCCGAGGGTCAGAATGGAATTCCGAGAGTTGCAGTAGCTTCGTTAGGTAATTTGGGATGTGTGTGCAATATTTCAATAGATTCGGAGGTGTTTAGGTCGGGTTTTTGATTGGATGCGAGTTTTGAAAGTTCTAGTTAAACTTAGGCTTTGATTTGATGAAATTTGATGATTTTGATGTTAATGGTAGTGTTTTGATGGTTCGAGCAAGTTTGAATAAGGTAATAGAACTTATATGTGCTTTTGGTTGAGGTCCCGGGGGCCTCGGGTGAGTTTCGGGGAGGTTTCAGACCATTTCTAGGCCATTTTTAATTGCTAGTTTTTGTCTGCAGCAGTGTTCTATGCGATCGCAGACAATGTTTCACGATCGCGGTGAGTAAAATGTGAGAAACATGCTAATGAATCGTGATAGCGGAGAAGAAATATTCTGTTGCGTTGATCCCACTTCGGAAGCTCATATCTCACAATCTATAAGGAATTGGGAAATGACCAACACATGAAAGTTGTAAATCTTTGAGTCTAGTTTTCAGAACATCAAACCATTTGTTATTTGGAGTTGCGTGCAAACAGTTATGACCGTTATACTGGAGGCTGTCCGGAAAAGCTAGGAACTGTTCATCGCGATCGTGAAGCATTGTCCGCGATCGCGAAGAGTAAATTTTGGGCTGGAAAATTGTTCTCCGCAATCATGAAGAATTTTCCGCGATCGCGAAGAGTAAAATACCTGGGCAGAATGTTTTAAAACACATCAGTCGCGATTTTGAGTTTATTTTCACCCATGGCTACCCGTTTTTGGAGATTTTTGGAGGAAAAGAAGGAGGGATTCAAAGGGAAACGACTTGAGGTAAGAATATTTGTCTCAATACTCATTTTTATTGTGAAATCCATCTAGAAATTTATGGAAACTTAGCAAAAAGGGGAAGAACTAGGGCTTGAGTTTGTGATATTTCAAATTGGGATTTGATAGGTCATTTGAGCTCGGATTAGGGAGTTCTTGGTATGAATGGACTCGTGGCGAGACGAGGAATCCGGTAATGTAAATTTTGTAATTTTTTGAGAAGCGGGCCGGAGGCTCGGGTTTTGCTAGTTTTGGGTATTGTTCCCTTGGCATATTGTAATGTTTTCGTTCTGATTTTGGTTAGATTCGACGTGCGTGGAGGCCGATTTAAAGGGCAAAGGCATCGCGAGCGAGGAATTTTGCCGGTTCGAGGTGACTAATGATTGTAAATGATATCCTGAGGGTTTGAAACCCTGGATTGCATATCGTAGTGTTATATTGAGGTGACTTTCACGCCGGATAGTGGGCGTGGGATAGAGCACCGCTGGGGATTGTGACTTGGTCCGTCCCGATTGATTAATTTACCACTTATTTGACTGGAATATATTTGTTATCACTGTTGTTTGGGTTGATTGTCGTATTTGGGCTTCGTGCCAACTATTTGAACCCTTTGGGGATTATTTTCACTGTCTTCCTCACTGTTTTGACTCATTACTTGAACTTAGTCATACTATTTCTCCACTACTTTACAACTCAGCCACTTTTACTCATATTGAGTCTTAAATGAGAATTTGGGCTGAGGAATATTGTTTTACTAGTGCCCGAGGAGCTTGTGATGATATTCTGACTGATTGCGGCCGAGGGACGGATGTGAGGATACACGGAGGGATGTGAGGCCTAGGGCGTGTGTCACGCCCCAAACTCGAGGGACATGACCGGCGCTCGACCGGGTAGCCCCAATCAAGCGGACCTGGGTGCCTTTCCTAACCCACGTGTTACCCCTGTATTTTTCATTACTTATTAGCCAAAGATTAACCATTTCATAATTTAAATCACTCTTTTTCGAAACATACACAACATGCTTAATTACTTAACAAATTTACAACTTACAAGGCCCGACATATATCTACATAAGTCCATAATCCCACGTTTTCTGTCTACGGAGCCTCTAAGATATGACAGGGATAATACAATACTTGC
>MU776022.1:38093-56989 GCA_026770625.1 Nicotiana glauca | reverse complement strand
AAAATCTACCATTCCAAGCATAATAAGATCGGTTATGGTAACACGACCACTCACCGTAACAACACAATTCCTAAAAACTCGCGAGGCTGTAATAGAATCACCAACTAGAGTCGATACAGAGAACGGCTCATGAAGTTGTTCGGGTTCTATCCCAAAACTTGAAGCAATGAATGGGATGACATAAGACAAAGAGGACCCCGGATCAATGAGAGCATAACAATCATTAACCTGAATAGACAAGATACCTGTAACAACATCTGGAGAAGCCTCAGCACTCTGGCGGTCATTCAAAGCATAGAACCGGCTAGGTCCACCCCTTCCACGAGCTCCACCCTTAGCTGCACTGCGCCCTGCTGGAGCTGGAGGATGCACTGATGATGTAGCAACTGAAGAACCGGATGACTGGGCAAGTCCCCTACCCATACTCTGACTGGGTGCACGGCAGTCCCGCTGGATGTGACCTCTTACCTCGCACCTATAACATACCGGGATATCTAAATAGCAAGTATCTGTATGAAACCTCCCACACTTGGGGCATGTAGTCCTCCCCTGCTGCTGGGACCCCACTCTTGGACGACCGGACTGACGGGACCTCCTACTATCTGAACCTGGTCTCGAATGATTGCTCTGCTGATAACTGTGCATAGATGGCGGTGCACTCGCTGAGGACTGAGCATATGACTGGGNTGCTGCTACTCTCCCTTTCTGCCCGAATCTTCAACTTCCTAGCCTCTGTGGCCTGAGCGAACCCCACAATCTTCCTATAATTCATATCTGAGTGCAAAGCCACTGTAGCAGCCTCATTCACCACCAAAGGACTAAGGCCCTGTACAAATCGCCGAACTCGAGCATCCATGGTCGACACCAACTGAGGTGCATACTTGGACAATCTCACAAACTCTATGTGGTACTCCCAAACACTCATACTGCCCTGTTTGAGAACCTCGAACTCAGTGGCACGGGCTGCCATTGTCTCGGCAGGCAAGAAGTGGTCCATGAAGGCATCTACCAACTCATCCCATCTAGCCGGAGGTCTTCCCTCCTCACGGAAGTCCTCCCACATCTCAAACCATGAACGCGCTGCTCCCTTCAACCTGTATGAAGCCAACTCTACCCCCTCTATCTCTGTAGCCTTCATCACTCGAAGGGTCTTATACATATCATAAAGGAAATCCTGCGGATCGGCCTCTGGGTCTGTGCCTGAGAATTCTGGAGGGGCCAATCGCAGAAACAGGTGGACTCTGGAACTGGAGGAATCTCCCTGTCCGCTGGAGGACACAAGGGCATCATTAGATCACTGGGCCTGGGCAGCCACTAACTGGGTCAACATACGGATGGCTCCTCCAAGGTCCCCATCTGAAACACCAGGACCGGAAGCTGGAACTGTATCAGAATCAGGAATATTGGCAGGAGGGATGGTGGCACCCTCTGCCGCAGCCGGAACAGGAATGCTTGGATCTGGAATAAATGGGCCGGGCAGATTCAAGACCGGTGAGTCACTCTTACCCACGGCATCAGGTACATGATTCACAGCCACACTTGCGGTGGCGTTGGCCCCAAGGCCGAGTCTAGCTCTCTTCTTAGGTGCCATTTCTAAAAATTTCGGAACAGAGCACGAGTTAGGCATAAATACTTCCGCTTTTCACTTCACCGCACGATATAGAATAACAAAGAAGGGGGTAAATTCCTAAATGTCCATGCAGCCCCCTACTTATAGATGTGGTCGACAACACACCGATAAGAAGGGCTCTACTAGACACGGCTCCGAGACATCCTAGGACACTTTAAAACCTTAGGCTCTGATACCAAGTTTGTCACGCCCCAAACTCGAGGGACATGACCTGCGCTCGACCGGGTAGCCCCAATCAAACGGACCTGGGTGCCTTTCCTAACCCACGTGTTACCCCTGTATTTTTCATTACTTATTAGCCAAAGTTTAACCATTTCATAATTTAAATCACTCTTTTTCGAAACATACACAACATGCTTAATTACTTAACAAATTTACAACTTACAAGGCCCGACATATATCTACATAAGTCCATAATCCCACGTTTTCTGTCTACTGAGCCTCTAAGATATGATAGGGATAATACAATACTTGTCGGTAACAAGGCTCCGGCTATACCTTACACAAAACAAAAATAAGACTCCAAAAATAGAAGTGTCATGAGCCACGCAGGGCCCCGAGAGGAAAGGGGCTCACCAAACGGCCAATGAAAGATGAAAGAGTGCTACTGCCGATGAACTGAAGTACCTGCTAAGATTCCACCTACAATCATAACACGAATGTAGCACCCCCGGCAAAAAGGGATGTCAGTATACTAGAATTGTAATGGTATGTATAAACAAGCTTTGTCCCAAGTAAACTCAAGCCATAGACAAATAAGCCACGGTAATAAAGACAACGAACAATTACATAAGAATTAACAAGTCAAGCCAACCAAGTCTTTCGACACCTAGCTTTGTTTCAAGTAGATCTCAAACCGTATACAAGTAGAAAACAACAATAGAGGCAAAAACCAAACACACATTGAAGGCACAATCAAGCTAAACAAAGGGACAATCAGTGCCCCCACAGGTTACATACTCTCCTGCCGTCTCCTGCCGTCTCCTTTCCCAATGCCTCATCAATGATTTCACAATTGGTACACATATCGATTTCAATGGCGATTACGATCGCTTTCCACCCTTATTACCTCGGCCACCCTTATTACCTCGGCCACCCTTATCACCTTAACCCGCACCTTATTACTTCGTGTTGCGCCGCGCAACCCGATCCCACCGTACATTTTCAATTCACAAACAATCACAACAACAATAATGAACAATTCACAAAGATCATAACAATGACAATAAGCATTTTACAAAGATCACAACAACCTTTCTTCAAGGAGTAACAACAATGATTCACAAGTGTTCCCATAACCATCAATATTATTTTCCGTCGAATTCCACAATTCACAAGTGTTTCCATAGCCAATAGTACCAATTCCACTACATTCCACAATTCATAAACAATTCAAGTTGTTATAATAATTTCCCATCAAGAGCCAATGTGTTATTACCACCGTTGTTCCAATTTCATCATTAACGATTTCCAAACTCTTACCACATAACATTTAACCAAACCAATCAACACCAATAAACCAATCACAAGAGTTTCACAAACAATTCACATAGATATCACATGCCATTTATTCGTACACCAAAACGGGGCGATTTCACAAGGATCAAAGTTATCCATACATACCGGGAGTGGAATTTCCTTTATTTTTCTTTTATCTCCTACTTCCAATTCACCCAATAATCTAGTAGCGTCAATCTAGGTCACAAGTTACACATATATCTTAGAAATGAAATTCACAATTACTATCCGGGCTTATTTGGGTTATCGAGTACCTCCCCTTACTTCTACCCATTTCCATTTTACTAATCTTTAGGTATAAAGAACGTGCATGAGTGTCTTGACTTCCATTTTCAAGAATTAATGCATAAAAATCCCTCTTTCTATTAGAATCTGAAAATCAAGGGAAAAATGGTTAGGGATTTTTACCTATAGAAATGGAGATGAAGACACTAGGTTTAGAATTTTTTCGGACCAAGCAATTTGAGAAATGATTTTTGAAGAAGATGAACTTTTCCCTCAAGAATCTCTCCTCCCTCTCTCTTATTTTGTTCAGAGAATGTGTAAAAATGAAGGGTTAGGGCGTTATATTAGAAAGGGGGTCGGGTTTTAAAATTAGAAAAATAGAAGCCCGGTGAGATCTGCGGTCGCATCTGCGATCGTAGAGTAGACATGCGGTCTGCATAATGGACCGCAGAATTGCTCCTCAAAAACCAAATGTTCCGACACGATCTGCGACAAGAATGCGGTCGGTATTCATGTTCTGCGGCCGCATAATGCGCCGCAGAATTGACCGCATTTTAGCTTCAATCTTTGACAAATCTTCTGTTACACTCTACGGTGGGAATGCGGTCTGCATTTCGATTCTGCGATCGCAGAATGGACCATATTTTTGACATCATCTTAGACCAATTTTCTGCTTCACTCTGCTGTAGGAATGCAGTCCGCATAGCTAATCTGCGACCGCATTCTTGACCGCATAGTTGATAATTTTCTGGAAAAATTTATTCTTTTGATTTTTAAAGCTTAGATAACCACCGAGGGTCTGAACCACGGCGAGCTTACGAGCCGCGAAGTATTCTACACATTCCTAACACAATATTCAGACCTTGACACTATGAGCTACTAGGTTTTAAGCACAAAATTTTACGGGGCCTTACAGCCTGGATGTGAGGATTATATATGGATCGGACTGCACGCCACAGCAGTATATTATATGGATCGGACTGCACGCCGCAGTAGTGTATTATATGGATCGGACTGCACGTCGCAGTAGTATATTGTATGGATCGGACTACACGCAGCAGTAGTATATTTTATGGATCGGACTGCACGCCGCAGTGTGTATATATTGGATCCGACTACACGCCACAGTGATATATAGCGCTTGGACTGTAGGAGCCTCTCTGGAGTCTGCACCCCCACAGTGAGCTCGGCTACCCATATGGATCGGGCTGCACGCCGCAGCGAGATATGGATCGGGCTGCACGCCGCAGCGATATGTGGATCGGCTGCACGCCGCAGCGGCTATTATGTGATATTATTTCTGAGAGTGATTTGAGAGAGAGAGAGCCCGAGGGGCCGAGAGTGTTGTGGAGAGTGAGCTGAGGGGCTGGTTCAGTTTGAGATATTGCCTGAGGGGCAAGCTTTTATGGGCTCATTTTGCATACTTCTTGCCTTTTTACCTATTATATTGTGGTATTTGTGACCGAGGGGCGGATTTTTCTATGCTAATCAGCACTAACTATTTTGAAACCATTTTTGTAATTATTGAAAAGACCATTTTCAAATGAGATTTGAACTGAGCCGAAACATTTCTAAAGATTTCACTGATTTCACTTTTTTTCTCAGAAACCGTACTCGGCTTCTGTATAGCATGTGGTTGCTTTACGTGATTTTTGGCTGCTCGTTATTATTTACTTTTATTACGCACTGAGCTAAATTACTCACTTTACTCCCTGCACCTCACGTGCAGATGCAGGTATTGTTCTTCGGTAGTAGGTTTTGAGCTGGTTGAAGGCATTGCTATTGTAGCTGAGCAGAGTGACCGCCAACGTTCGCGGCACCGGATTACTTCCTTTGGTTCTAAATTTTATTTTGTATATAGTTGGCTCTGTAGTTGTATTTAGACTTCTCTACATGCTCGTGACTTGTGACACCCCGGTTAGGGCTGTGTTAGGTTGGATTTTTGAATTTTTATCTGTACTTCCGCTATTTGGTATTATTAAACCATGTTGCACTATAGTTTTTGTTAAATAATTGTTTTAAAAGGATAAATTGGGTTGACTGGCTGGCCTTGTCTTCATGAGAGGCGCCATCACGACAAGGTTCGGCATTTGGGTCGTGAAAAGTTGGTATCAGAGCCTAGGTTACTAGGTCTCACGAGTCATGAGCAGGTTTAGTAGAGTCTCGCAGATCGGTATGGAGACGTATGTATTTATCCTCGAGAGGCTGCAGAACCTTTAGGAAACTTCACTTTTGTCATGCCCCAAAACCGAGGGACACGACCGGCACTCAAACGAAGGACCACAGTCAAGCGGACCTGGAATTTCCTTTCCTATCCCACGCGTTACCCCGTGATTCCAATATACATTATTCTTTTGAAATAGCAGTTTGAGACTTAAGCATAAACTTACAACTTGAGTTCATTTCTCCTTTTTATCAATTCCAACATTTACCAACGTGGACCACGATTCTGAACCATACCATTACTACCCAAAAATACTTTTGTACACCACCCACATTGTGTCTACGGAGCCTCTATGAATACTAGGAACTTAACCAATACTTGCCGGCGACAAGGCCCCGGCTATACCTTACAATACACAATAAACTCAAAAGAAGGTGGCATGAACCACACATGACCCCAAGAGGAAGTGGGGCTCACCAATGCAACTGATGGGATGGAGAGGAGTGCTACTCTCGGTGGACTGGAGTACCTGCTATAGATCCACCTACAATCATAACACGAATGTAGCGCCCCCGGCAAAAGGGACATCAGTACATTTGAATTTTACTGGTATGTATAACTAAACACCATTTAATTAGAAAGAACTATCAAACAAGATAAAGAATTCATAAAGTAAATCAAAAGCTTTAACAATTCCCACATAAACAAATAAAAGGGATCACATAGCTTTCACATAATTTCCATACCTCTAAGTTTCGCTTCAAAGCCCGTCCATTGGGTTCACATATCATATTATACACCTATGCGTTTCATAGCCCGTCCATAGGTTTCACATTTCATATTATACCCCTATGCGTT
This sequence comes from Nicotiana glauca, assembly GCA_026770625.1. NCBI lineage: Eukaryota > Viridiplantae > Streptophyta > Magnoliopsida > Solanales > Solanaceae > Nicotiana > Nicotiana glauca. The sequence goes on along the minus strand of MU776022.1, from coordinate 50,594 downwards.
TCGTAGCCCGTCCATAGGGTTCACATATCATATTATACACCTATGCGTTTCATAGCCCGTCCATAGGTTCCACATTTTATATTATACCCCTATGCGTTTCATAGCCCGTCCATAGGGTTCACATATCATGTTACACATCTATGTGTTTCATAGCCCATCCATAAGTTTCGCATTTTATATTATACCCCTATGCATTTCATAGCCCGTCCATAAGGTTCACCTATAATATTATACACCTATGCGTTTCATAGCCCGTCCATAGGTTTCACATTTTTTATTATACCCCTAAGCGTTTCATAGCCCGTCCATAGGGTTCACATATCATATTATACACCTATGCGTTTCATAGCCCGTCCATATGTTCCACATTTTATATTATACCCCTATGCGTTTCATAGCCCGTCCATAGGGTTCACATATCATGTTACACCCCTATGCGTTTCATAGCCCGTTCATAGATTCCATATATTATATTATACCCCTATGCGTTTCATAGCCCGTCCATAGGATTCACATTTATATCGGCACATGGGGCCACAATCATTACAGCATACTTGGCACTAGGCCATATTTCATAACTCAATCTTTTATTTCCCACATTTTACATCATTCCACATATTTCATATCAATATCAATTTCAACAACAAGCCATTCAGTTCAAGATGTCAAGTACACATGAGAGGAACCATGAATCCTCGGCATATACAATATCTTCGAGATCATGCACCTCAAGTTTATTCATAATGGAACTTTAAACACCAGGGGCTCTTCAAAATCAATAGAAGGGGTACACCAACCCGCAATAAAAAGACACATCAAAGGCATAAGCAAATAATTACACCAATTACTCTTGAATCCTTCCTTTTTAATCATGACATTATACAATTATAATTCAAGTTCTCGACGCGTTGGCTACACTCTATTTCCCAAATTCATTTGATTACTTCAAGCATCTCTACACATAGAGGATTTCATATAGTTTGGTATAAGATATACAACTCAATCTCAATTTAAGANAAACATTTTTGTACATTACCAACAACTAGACACAATCAGTCAAATACTTTTGGTACACATAAGAACAATTTGGAGGATCAACCATAACAAGTTTTCTCACATAATTTGGCATCAAAATCTCAAATTAAACTTGACTTGAAGTCTAGGAATTTTAGCACATAGTTCCCATTATTCACATATCTTCATTTACCAAGAATAACATATTAAACACATTGAGGTATAGCCTTCACATATATTCTTGCAGCACACAAATTCTTTGAAATAATGAATACTACATAAATCAAATTCCGGACTTACAACATACACAGGGACACCATGTGAGCTCAATTTCTAAGAAGAGCGAGTTTTAGACATACATACCTCAAATTCGCCCCTTAACGATACTACAACGATCCAATACACTTAAGCAACTTCAATCTACAATACAATATTCAATAGGGCCAATATTAGTAATAAATTCCATAACATATGCCATTTAGGCCTATTATCAAACACCTTGTAGGTATAGATCTTTATGTCTCATAACCATAGTATTAGTTCATCCAACCATCACCACTAACCAACAATTCATTCCACCATCATTCCTAACCAATTTATAACTTCCAACAACATATGTAAATCCATTCGTTTATACTCAACCATCAACCTCCTTAATTAACCCATTTCATAATCTCTACAACCAACATAACCTAGGTTAGGCACTTATGGCTTTCAATCACTACACCATGATTTCTAACACTTAATTCATACTTATATTCCCATAATATATCCATATATGTAAGTATAAGGTGTAGGATTACATCTTGTAGACCAATTCTTGAAAGACAACTTTGGGGTGTTCTTGAGATTTTGAAGAAATCCTATGAAATCCAACCAAAATCATGTTGTAACTAGTAATTGAGAAGTGAAATCACCATGAAAACACACTTAAAAACCCACCTTAGGTGTGCAATTTGATGCCTTGGTCGAGTTGGGGTGTAGAGAGAAACCTAACCTTGAGAGATATCTCAAAATCTCTTATTTCCATTCTTTAGGGGTATTAAAACCTTCCAGGCGCGCGAACTTTCGCATAGTTCGTGCGTTGTTCGCGCGTCGGGGCAGAATACTCAGCAAAAACGTGCGAACTCGCAAGCTCACGCGAAGTTCGCGCACTGTTCGCGCGAGTGACACCTGACCAGTAAAAGGGTCATAACTTTCTGTATACACCTCCAAATGACAAACGGTTTGTTGCGTTGGAAACTAGACTCAATGGGCTTTAATTTGATAGGTTTTGAATCATACAACTCCTTATATAACTGGAGATATAATCTTTCAAAGTGAGGTCTTGTGCGCACTCATTTACAAATTTCGTCTAATATGCAATTTTCCAACTTGGCTTAGGCTTAGGCCTCTCCTTAGCCCCCAAATCACTTATAATAAGACTTATACACTTATTACCAAATCCAATTGATATCCATAATATCATAAATCCTTATTTGCACACGAAATAAAATAATTTAGCCTGCCTTGGCACGATGAAATCTTAAATTACTCGGAAAAAAATTTCCGGGGCCTTACACTATCCCCCCCCAGAATCACTCGTCCTCGAATGAGGATTGACGTCCGTTCACTAGCCATACTTATGTAACTTCGTCTTGTTCACATCATGAAATATATCAATAGCCACAAATCTGGCTAACTCCATAAATTTTCGAAAATTTCGCTAGAGTTTCCTTTGTAACTCGGCCTATCCACCTGTCAGAGAACCACCAAGATCATCCTAAAAACACATCCACAATTCGACAAAGTACCACAAAGTATATCTCAACAATACAAATCTCAGTATTACAAGCAGTACATTATCCTAAGGATACTAGAACATGGACTGCACAGTTTTAGCTCAAAACACCTATATAGCACCTTTCAAGTCAAAACTAATTGATATTCAATCAAGCAAAAAAATATTTTCCTTCCACGACACATTCAGCCTTCCAGATGACCTCCTCGACTTACAAGCTCAGTCATGACACATTCTCAAAAATAATATCAACTCCTAAACATACATAACAAGGATGACAGATAGACACCTCGCATGAGTTAACTATCCATTGACTTCACCTTTAATAATTTCCACTGTACAATTTACATTCCACCGGATACTGCAATTCATGGTAACAACAACAACCCACAATTTCATCACATGGCATCACACCATCAAGAACGTCATTTAATAGTAACCAAATAGTCATGTGTTAATAATAGTCCTTACCAGCCATTAATATAATCACAAAGGTGTTCATTAACAAGAATATACTTTCATTTCTATCAACCCTCCATATGAAGTCAAGCCACGATGATTCTTTCCAGTAGTGCATCATATAGGATATTACCATGATTATATAGTTCAATAAAATCAATTCACACCCCTCTTTTATCACTACTTTCTTAGACATAGGCATATGAAAACACAAATTCATGAGGAACAACTATGGGGAAACATCATACTACTATTGGGTGACAAAGTGCATAGACTATTACCCATATCTCTCTCCTTCAGCTGTCTGGATGCGTAGGCAATCGCCCTATCATATTACATCAAGGATTTCACAATTTTCTCATATGTTCATTTCAATAGTGATTTCGATCACTTTCTACCCTTATTACCTAGGCCACCCATATTACCCCGGCCACCCTTACCACCATAACGTACACCTTATTACTTCGTGTTGTGGCGCGCAACCCGATCCCACCGAACAGTCACAATTCACAAAAACACAACAACAATTCTCAAAGAACAACCACAACAATTCACAAGAATTTCCATAGCCATCAATACTATTTCCATCATATTCAACAGCTCATATGCATTTTATGTCACAACGGTAATTGCCCACGACAAGCCATATATGTTATTACCACAATTGTTCCAATTGCATAAATTACGATTTCTTTCCATCATTTGTTACACAGCTCTTACCACACAAACACATTCACACACCCACATTTGGTTTGTTGCCATTTACTTGCACCATCATATCGGAACTTATAACCAACAATGTTCAAGGCATATAAATCACAAGAATTCATGAAATAGGCCATCTTGCCTTAACAACCGTGAAACAACCAAAATTCACAAATAGTTAACATAAATAACACGTACCAATTTCTCGTACACCAAACAGGGTTTTTAGCCATTATACACATTTCCACATTTGGACACATTAACATTCTTTCATTTGTTAACACATATTTCCACTTCGGCATCCTCAAGCATTTACAAGCTTTGCAAATAATAAGGTAGGCACATCAAATCACTTTTCACAATCACATATAACACGGTGGTGTGGATATCAACTAAGACAACAATACACATATTTTCATACAAGGTACACATACTGTATGCTTGTCATAACAAGGGGATTCTACAAGAGTTAAAGTTAGCCATACATATTGATGATATACTACATGATCTGGTGGTGCAGTGATATTAGTAGGAACAAGGGTACTCCCCTTCAACATTTTTACATCGAAATTTCTATTCCTTGTAACAATCCTCTAGGGCTTTAATGTCCCACCTTCACTTGCTGACAGTTCGTACATTTTGCCACAAAGTCCGCCACAACATTGGATTTTTTCTTTTTTTCCGGGTGATACAGAATATCGATTCTGTAACCTTTGAGTAACCTCAACTATATTCTCATCTTGAGTTCAATTGAGTCTCATTTCGTAACTTCTTACTTCATGTGAGAGACTTACACTGTCATTATTAATCGCTTGGTCATTATCTCATATATTAGGTGCTTATATAACCAATTTTCTTTCACAGCTCAGGATCATTTACATACTTGTCGCACTAATCACATATGTTATTCAAGCTTACGTCTCACTTATCAAATCAATGCTTCTTTGGATGGTTAATCACTTTTAACACTTTTCTCCAATAAAGTATACTTATGGTACTATTTACTTATACTATATATCCATACCATTCGCTCAACAAGATACATGTGCCATCTCCTTAATATCCATGTCTTTGCCCATTGGTCATGAGATATGACAACATTACTTGAAATAGACGAAAGATCATTTAACTTACATTGAATATCAACGCATGAGTTAGAAAATAATCTTATAGTCAAGCTTTATTGCACGATTTGGAGTGTTGAAGAAGGGTAATATTCCTAAATGTCCATGTAGCCTCCAACTTATAGATGTGGTCGACAACACACCGATAAGAAGCACTCTACTAGACATGGCTCCGAGACATCCTAGGACACTTTAAAACCTTAAGCTCTGATACCAAGTTTGTCACACCCCAAAACCGAGTGACACGACCGGCGCTCAACCGGAGGACCCCAGTCAAGCGGACCTGGCATTTCCTTTCCTATCCCACGCGTTACCTCGTGATTCCAATATACATTATTCTTTTGAAATAGAAATTTGAGACTTAAGCATAAACTTACAACTTGAGTTCATTTCTCCTTTTTATCAATTCCAACATTTGAAACCAATTACTTGCAAAATACATACAACATTTACCAACGTGGACCACGATTCTGAACCGTACAATTACTACCTAAAAATACTTTTGTACACCACCCATATTTTGTCTACGCAGCCTCTATGAATACTAGGAACTTACCCAATACTTGTCGGCGACAAGGCCCCGGCTATACCTTACAATGCACAATAAACTCAAAAGAAGGTGGCATGAACCACACATGACCCCAAGAGGAAGTGGGGCTCACTAATGCAACTGATGGGATGGAGAGGAGTGCTACTCTCGGTGGACTGGAGTACCTGCTATAGATCCACCTACAATCATAACACGAATGTAGCGCCTCCGACAAAAGGGAAGTCAGTACATTTGAATTGTACTGGTATGTATAACTAAACACCATTTAATTAGAAAGAACTATCAAACAAGAATAAAGAATTCATAAATTAAATCAAAATCTTTAACAATTCCCACATCAACAAATAAAAGGGATCACATAACTTTCACATAATTTCCATACATTTAGGTTTCGCTTCATAGCCCGTCCATTGGGTTCACATATCATATTATACACCTATACGTTTCATAGCCCGTCCATAGGTTCCACATTTTATATTATACCCCTATGCATTTCATAGCACTTCCATAGGGTTCACATATCATGTTACAGACCTATGCATTTCATAGCCCGTCCGTAGATTCCACATTTTATATTATACCCATATGCGTTTCATAGCCCGTCCATAGAGTTCACATATCATATTATACGCCTATGCATTTCATAGCCCGTCCATAGGTTCCATATTTTATATTATACCCCTATGCGTTTCATAGCCCGTCCATAGGGTTCACATATCATGTTACACACCTATGTGTTTCATAGCCCGTGCATAGGTTCCACATATTATATTATACCCTTATGCGTTTCATAGCCCGTCCATAGGGTTCACATTTCATATTATATCGGCACATGGGGCTATAATCATTAGAGCATACTTGGCACTAGGCCATATTTCATAACTCAATCTTCTATTTCCCACATTTCACATCATTCCACATATTTCATATCAATATCAATTTCAACAACAAGCCATTCAATTCAAGATGTCAAGTACACATGAGAGGAACCGTGAATCCTCGGCATATACAATATCTCCGAGATCATGCACCTCAAGTTTATTGACAATGGAACTTTAAACACCAGGGCCTCTTCCAAATCAATAGAGGGGGTACAACAACCCGCAATAAAAACACGCATCAAAGGCATAAGCAAATAATTACACCAATTATTCTTGAATCCTTCCTTTTTAATCATGACATTATACAATTATAATTCAAGTTCTCGGCACGTTGGATACACTCTATTTCCCAAATTCATTTGATTACTTCAAACATCTCTACACATAGAGGATTTCATATAGTTTGGTATAAGATATACAACTCAATCTCAATTTAAGGTCTTAACATTTCAATACATGATTCATATCCTTGCACCCTTTTTAAGTTATCAACAATAGCACTTTGATCATATTGGAATGCATCTTTTACAATTATAGGGTCACAACACCAATTCGTGTAAAGTACCAATCATAACAAGAATCCAAAGTTCAATCTTACCACATTTACACAACCCCTGTCTTCACTTCCAAAAATTTTTGTACATTACCAACAACTAGACACAATCAATCAAATACTTTTGGTACACACAAGAACAATTTGAAGGATCAACCATAATGAGTTTCTCACAAAATTTGGCATCAAAATCTCAATTTAAACTTGACTTGAAGTCTAGGCATTTTAGCACATAGTTCCCATTATTCACATATCTTCATTTACCAAGAATAACATATTAAACACATTGAGATACATCCTTCACATATATTCTTGCAACACACAAATTCTTTGAAATAATGAATACTACATAAATCAAATTCCGGACTTACAACATACATAGGGACACCATGTGAGCTCAATTTCTAAGAAGAGGGAGTTTTAGCCATACATACCTCAAATTCGCCCGTTAATGATACTACAACGATCCAATACACTTAAGAAACTTCAATCTACAATACAACATTCAATAGGGCCAATATTAGTAATAAATTCCATAATTTATGCCATTTAGGCCTATTATCAAACACCTTGTAGGTATAGATCTTTTCGTCTCATAACCATAGTATTAGTTCATCCAACCATCACCATTAACCAACAATTCATTCCACCATCATTCCTAACCAATTTATAACTTCCAACAACATATGTAAATCCATTCATTCATACTCAACCATCAACCTCCTTAATTAACCCATTTCATAATCTCTACAACCAACATAACCTAGGTTAGGCACTTATGGCTTTCAATAACTACACCAAGAGTTCTAACACTTAATTCATACTCATATTCCCATAATATATCCATATATGTAAGTATAAGGTGTAGGATTACCTCTTGTAGACTAATTCTTGAAAGACAACTTTGGGGTGTTCTTGAGGTTCTGAAGAAATCCTATGAAATCCAACCAAAATCATGTTGTAACTAGTAATTGAGAAGTGAAATCACCATGGGGTGTAGAGCGAACCCTAACCTTGAGAGATATCGCAAAATCTCTTATTTCCAGTCTTTAGGGGTATTAAAACCTTCCAGGAGCGCGAACTTTCACATAGTTCACGCGTAGGGGCAGAATACTCAGCAAAAACGCGCGAACTCGCGAGCTCGCGCGAAGTTCGCGCACAGTTCGCCCGAGTGACACCTGACCAGTAAAATGGTCATAACTTTCTGTGTACACCTCCAAATGATGAACAGTTTGTTGAGTTGGAAACTAGACTCAAGGAGCTTTAATGTAATAGTTTGTGCATCATACAACGCCTTATATAACTGGATATATGATCGTTCAAAGTGAGGTCTTGTGCGCACTCATTTACAAATTTCGTCTAATATGCAATTTTCCAACTTGGCTTAGGCTTAGGCCTCTCCTTAGACCCTAAATCACTTATAATAAGACTTATAAACTTATTACAATATCCAATTGATATCCATAATATCATAAATCCTTATTTGCACACGAAATAAAATAATTTAGCCTGCCTTGGGACGACGAAATCTTAAATTACTCGGAAAACAATTTCCGGGGCCTTACAACTTTCTTGGAATTCTTATCGTGCATACTTGATTCAGCTTGAGATATAATTCTTGAAATTCATTCCTCACGTCTGTATGTGCACATGAGTGCTCCGTATTGTATGTGCTTTGATGGCTTGTGATTCCCTGATCGAGGGGCGAGATGTGATTTCTATGAATTGATGTTGGGTCAGTCTGAAGGACTTGAGGCTGGATCTTTGCCTATGGCTTGAGCACCGAGGTGCTGATTGTGTGAGCAAGTGTTTTGAACTTATATGTTCGGTATTGCCTCTATTAATGGGAATCATGGCTGGATAGCTACGTGAGGAGTATGATAGTACTGCGACATGTATCTATAGGACTTGGAAGAGACGAGGAAGGTCTACTGGATGATAGATAAACTATTGAGTGTATAATTTCCATTGTGATAGGATGTGTAGTCCCAAGTTATGGGTGCGTGAAGAATCTTTTTATCTCTCCTATTTGGAGTGAAGTAAATTTCATGTTACGGTATGAGTTTAGACTCAGGAAGATTCAGTGATTGTGTAATGTGTATGGCAGTGAAAGGTATACAAAAATATTAACTAGAGGTAAAGCTAGTGGGTAATTGGCTTATAAGGGGAATCTAAATGTCATACTAGTTAGATAAGTCTGGGAGCTGAGATCGCTTCTGTAAATGTATTATGATGAAATCGTGGAGTTAAGGAGACCACCTTGAAGGTCAAAAACATTAACAAAAGAATATGTTCTTACTCGGTTGAATAGCTCAATAATGGAGGATTGAAAGGTATGTTCTATATGTTATGATTCAAATAGGTGGAGCGCATGTCCATGTATCAATTTTGATAATACAATACATGTAATATTGAGAGTAATGTTGTTGATATACATTGTAATGCTTTGTCAAGTTGTGGACGTATTGTTAGGATGATTTTGGTGATTATCTGGTAGGTGGATAGGCCTAATTACAAAGGAAACTCTGCTGAAATTTTTGAAAACTTTGGGACTTAGTAAAAATTTGGTCGCCTAAAGAGTTGGCTTAACTGTTGTGTGAGTGAATGCAAAAATTGTATAAGAGTTAAAATTTCCGATGATTCGTGTTTCCACAATCTTATGAAGGAGTGAGTTTAATCTCACCATAGTATTACGGCAGCAATAGAGTATATGTGGTGTGATCTATGGCTTCGAGCCAAGTTGTGGGGCTTGCTATTGGTTAGCGGATTGCACGGTTATGTACTATGTTAGTTCTGATTTGATGCATGCTGGTGAATCAGTTCTGGTTGTGGAAATTGGGCCGAGAATGGCATGAGTGAAGGAAAATTTTTGACAAGATATCATGAGCTCGGATGAGCAGAAGATAATTTTCGATGTTTACGGTAAGTTGGCATTGTCTTCAGCGTCACCTAAGATCGGTGTTTTGTAAAAAGGATTTTGCATCCTGGTTAATGATTCTTGATCGCTCTTCAGCGTTAGTGCGACCGGTGGTTTGGAGGTACGCTTCAGATATTGCAGTGGTAGGTTATGGGAGTGTGTCCCACGGGAAGATTATACAAGTGTGGAATGTGATCACCTGATTGATTAAAGATGTAACCCAAGTGTGAAGCTTATGATGGTGTCGTTAAATTAAAGATTCATGCCTGGAGGGCACTTGGCATATTGGGTTGTGAACTGGGGAGGATTACTCCGATTGTGATGGTTGTTCTTGTGTGTTATGAGAAAAAAGGGAGTTATTATGGACCTTTGAAAGGTTATCAGACTAGATTGTGTGATATGCAGTGGAGGATCGAGATTAGTGTGTGTAAGGTTCAGTTCAGTTCCGAAAGGGAGTTCATAAAACTCTTAGGCAGCGGGTAGCCTCAAATAATTAAGGAAATGGTACTGCTAATTAGAAATGATTTGACGAGATTATATGTTTCAAAGAAAAAGGGCAATGTGATTAAGTTAATGGCAATTAGTAGTAGTGCGTCACTTTCAAGATAGATCGACTGATGATATTCGAGTTTGCTTGGTGGCATAGAATAATTTTAGAGTATCTCTCATGATGTGACTAGGTACTAGAGGTGAGTTATATAAGAGAGTAGTGGAATTAGGATCAAATATGGTAATTCGTGTGTTTTATGGACTTGGAGACTGGAGTTCTCATATACATGTTAGCTTGCGATTGTGGATGGGAAAATGTGGGTAAGTTAGTTAGATATTAGTATGTGCTATGATCCAGCCAGTGTGAACCTTCGAAGGGTTATTTATCTGTTGTGTGTAACTGGAGTTGATGTGTGGTCCATTGGTAGACCTATATGGATATGTGTCCAGCATCGAGACGGTTTTGTTGACTTCGAGTTGTTGGCGAAGGATGTGTTGATTCGGTTATTTTGAACCATTAGTAATTGGGGAATCTATGAGTTACCTTCCTGTGTTGTGAGACGTTACGATTTGTTGGTTACAAGTACCTATGGTGCGGTTTCTGTCAGAGTTTCATAGTAGAAGTCGAGCGGAAAGAATAATTGGGTATTTCTCGGTGAATGGCATATCGGTTATGTCCTATCGGGTTTGCGTGGTTTATGTTACTTGTTTCACCATGGGTGTAAAGATTCTCTTTGGTCCAAAACATCAAATTGTGTGTGGTTGTCAATTTTGAGTATAGTGACTTGGGGTGTCCCATGTGGAGCATTGTTTGGATAGGATCGTGCATTGTAGCGAGGCTATGTGGTGATATGACCTTGCGGGTTAGATATGTGTGTTTTATTCTATGATGTGAGACGGATTCGTATCCTTGTGTTGTGATGGTACTGGCAAGCTTGATGTAGAACTCTTTCATTTGAGTCATTTTCATGAATTGAGTTTGTTCGGACTGTTGCTTATTCGTGCGCGTATTGTACGAGTTGTGGCTTAGTCCTGTATTAATGTGTAATATCACCAGAGTAGCGTGTTAATTAAATGAGATCTTTGGGATCTTTAGTGAGTACGAGCAGATTCGATTTTGGTGAGTTGGAAGGATAATATCGAGCTTCGACTCGAAAATTTGATATAGTATTTGCCAAAGGAGAAGTGGTTCTATGAATAGTTTATCCGAGAAATGGTGATGGATTATGCGTGCTTTAGTTATCAGTTGCAGTATATGTAAAAGTATTGGAAAGAAACTTTAGTTGTTAAGAGGTTTTCTACCAGTAATCATGCCTTGTGTGCAGCCGCCGTTAATGGGAGTTATCACTGCGAGCGTTTGAGTAATGTGTTATTTCATTTAATTGCACCTGAGATTGCATGTATGGTTTATTGCAGCTTGTTCGGCTGATTTGCAGTATAAATGTGGGATTCTGATCATATGAAGGATTAAAAAAAACAGAAATGTGGCCCGATGGCTTATGGGCTAGATGGGATTGCAAAATTTCAGTTATAACGTGTTGTCGGACCTATATGAGATAAGGTGACATGGGATCACCCCCGGGTATATGCATGGTAAGGTTTTGCTGGCATTTAGAACAACTCTGAGTACGCTCGAGGACGAGCGATTGTTTAAGTTGGGGAGGATGTGACGGCCCGACCCGTTGTCTCATGAGTTACCGCTCTGATTTCCCCATTTTCAGCTTCCTTAGGCTTCATTATCCATATCTTGTGTAATCGAGTTGATTTGAAGTGGTTTTAATAAGAAATGAGACACTTGGTCTCTTTTAAGAAGCCTTCAGTTGGAAAAGTCAACCGGATGTTGACTTATGAGTTAGAGGGCTCGGATGTAAATTCTGATTGTTCGCTTAGCTCCGGGAGATGATTTGTGACTTAGGAGTGTGATCGGAAGTGGTTTTGGTGGTCCGGTGTAGAATTTAGCTTGAATTGGCGAAGTTAGTATTTTAGTGAAATCCGGTTGGTATGTGAGATTTTGATCCGAGGGTCGGAA
>MU776022.1:10497-27173 GCA_026770625.1 Nicotiana glauca | reverse complement strand
AAAAATCCCCCCCCCCCCCCCAAAAAAAGTTTCCAGCAAGTTAGCCATTGAAGTTTGAATTTCAAATCCAGAAAAAAAACCCGCACTCTTAGAGTTCAAAAATTTCTCTTAGATCTTAATTCCTTAAAAAAACCAAAAACAAAATGTAAATACAACAGAAAACCTAAAAAAATATTGTTACATTGAATCTCTTTCGTAGATTAATTTGAAGTTCAGATATTATTTTGAGTTCCTAAGTGTTCTTGAGTCAAGTTCGAGTTTTATTGAGTGCATTCAAGCTGTTTTTTGGCTGATTCGTTGGTTGGAGTTGGTACTGGGTCAATTGATTTGCTGCTGCGACTTGCTATTTGTTCCTGCTGATTACTCGAATTGCTGCTGACTCTCTTCTTCTTTTCTATTTCATTATATTCCAGGTACACACTTGAATTAGCCTTGAATTGAAAAATGAAATAAAAGTATTCACGCCTTGGCCTCCAGCTCTGTGTTCATTTAGTTTATTCTATATTTGTAGTTAAAATAGATACTAGTTGATTTGTATTTGCTTAGTATAGCTTGGCTTCGATTTGTATTTATTTAAACTCATGGACTGTACAATTTTTCTGCATAACTAGGCTATATAGCAGCTGTTAACTGTAGATTACGTTAGTATTCAACGTTTAGTTTTTGTAGTTGAAACTGGACTATATTTGTTTAGATTTTGTTTAGCCTGTATTAGCAGGACTATATTAGTATGTCTATTAGTATAATTCAATTTTAGCTAGAGTTTGATACTGAAGCAGAGTTGAATCCATGACCACCGGATTAATCAATAATTCACATAGGTTTAAACGCAGTGCTGGAATTAAGCTTTAACCGTATCATTCTTTTTAGTATACAAACCCATATTTAGGCCTGAAACATAGATCTAAAATCAGCATTTGGTTTGAATCATTCAATAGTTCAATTGACACGTTGTATGATCCCACATTGTCTTTCGAAAATGATCTCAACTGGTTTAATGGCTTTTTGAATAGGTTTATGGCAGTATATGTTTATTTGTTAAGTCTAAATGGTCTCAATTTCTAAAAAATAATCCTTTGTTCAGCTAATTATCAAGCTATTCATCTTCATCACTTTGTGAATATTGCATATGATAATTTTTCTACCTTAATCTCACCTCCTTATTTAAATGTTGGTATAATTGGTATCCTAATTAGCGTAAACAGTTAAAAATGGTGCTGAAGTCGAAATTTCAACGTTTAGTTGATAGCCATGTTAGTTAATCACCTTGGGCTTGTTATTAAATTTTCAGAAATTATAGTGTTAATTCACTAACCTCATGAATCTGATTGTATGTCCACATGCCTGGGCCAAATTTTCAAAGCCCAAAACGCTGAAGGCTGGACGTCATAGTAGATTATCAGGAGCAATTTTGTAATTTGGATTTCGGGCTCGCTAGTTAAGTAGCATGCTCGAATGAAGAGGTTTTCCTCTTGTTCGAGTGTGGACATGGACTGGAGGCCCAAATTCCTTGGCTACTTTAAATAATAACAGTTAATAATATTAATTAATTGGGGCCCTTTAGAGACAAATTAAATAGAAAATCATAATTTGCTTTAGAATATCCTTAAAATAAACGAGGTGCGCCCCGCCAAATAAAATGCATAAATTGCGGGGCCCTCTTTACTTGCTTATGTTAAAGTACTTAGAATTCGGGACACGTCGTTTAGCGAATTTTACTGCCTCCCGCAAAGACAATAACACGTTAGTCGCTTTAGGCATGCTTTTAATAATTTTACCTTCCTAAGAACATGTGTGCATTTCATGCAACCCAAATCCAAATCCTAAAATGTTGGATAAAAAATGTGTCGAGGATCCGGGTGCATTTCATGTGACGTGTTCCAATAATACGTTTTTAAAAAACGTTCACTTTCTTAAAATTTAATTAAAAGCTGTAAAAATTTTAAAATTGCACTATAGGTTTGAACAGGTATTAAAATCAGATTTTTAGCCATTTATAATAATTTAAGCGACTGTGCTAGAACCACGAGATCTGAGGGTGCCTAACACCTTCCCTCGGGTCAACAGAATTCCTCATTCAAAATTTCTGGTTCGCAGACTCCAACTAGGAAGTCGAAGTTTTCCTCGATTTGGGATTCAAGTTAAACCGGTGACTTGGGACACCAAAAGCCAATCCTATCCCAAGTGGCGGATCTAAACAAATAAATAATCCCATTTCGAATAATGTCACTTTAAATGAAAAAAATCCCTTATACATTATCCTTCGAGGTAGGTGTGTAAAAAGGATGTGTGACACCAATAGTGCATTACAGTTCAGATAGACTCATCATGTTTAATTGATATTGGATGCGCAAGCATGGGCGTGAAGGACACACAGAGTTGGATTCAAAAAACTCATCCAAGTACATACTTAAGATTTTCCAGCCAAGGTTTTACAAACAGGATTGGGTTCCAAATATTATGAAGTCAAGTCATCAAAATCATTAAAAGAGTTCAGAGTTCAGGACACGGGAGACTATACACTAAGTAGGTCTAGTTAAACTTTATAGATTTATTATATTAGTATAAACATTGTGAAGTTCTACTCAACTTACTGATATAATAGTTAATGCCCAGTCACAACAGATACAATTACGGTCTAATTCATAAGAGATACCTTGATCATGATAGAATACATACAAGAATAGTTGCACTTATTATCCTAGTTACCTTAAGAGACAGTTTCATCCAATAAGGCTCACAGATATGATCAACAATTATATAAAGATACAACACTTTCACATTAATGACTCAAAAACTACTCCGGAATTAACAAGCATTCATGTGAAGAAAGAAAGCAACTTATACACTTATACTGACATACTCTAATTAAGTGATAAAGAATTATACCTAAAGCATTCATATCTATTCTAGTTAAAGTCATTAAATAACTACCAAATGAAGGTAATAGGAATCAATGGTGAGCAAGTCAGCAATGTACCCAAATCCAATATTGAAGCTCCAATGGAACAACCTAACAATACCTATGATCATAAAAGAAAAGAAGACAAAAAAAAAAGGTGATGCCGAAAAAGAAAAGCTCGGTTACGTTCAAACTTGTGGTGAAAAAGAAGAAGAAAGACACGATTAAAAATGATTTGGGAGGCAATCTGATTGACACAAATGCTGCCATAGAACAAAACCTAAAGTAGTTGGGCGTTACGGAAAAGAACAGTGTCAAAAACATAACAAACAATCAAAGTGAGACTCACAATGCCCGTCCGGACAATATTGAGAAAGTTGATGAAAGCTTCCCGATACAGGATAAGGAAGCCAATAACAACAAGGAGCATGATGGCCAAAAGCTCGATTCTAATAAGCGTGAAAACAAGCCAATGACACAATGCCAGGACTCGGGGTGTGTAAACATGAGGGAAACAAGCAGAAATCAAGGAAAATCTATTACAAAATCAGAGTCCTTACCCTCAGAAATCAAGAAACATCCTAGAATTCAAGTAGTCATAGACTTTGGTGGATACAACATCGAAGAAAAGAGACTACAAGACCAGTGCAACATGATCGAGGAAGAAACTGAGAACACTAATATGTCTAGCTCCGACAACAATTATGAAATTCTCAGTAAACAACCTGAAGACCAGTCTGAAACTCACCTCAAAGAACTGACCAGCGGGCAGGTTATTTTCCCTGTTAAAAGAGGCAGAAGCTGGAACAGAAAATCTGGAAAGAACAAAGTCAAGATACATCCTTCCTCCAGGGGAAGGAGCCAAAGTTGATTCACCCTCTCTTATTACCATTATCAGTGCAATAATATGGAATATAAGTGTGGGTCATGACCTGTTTTTAATTAATTCTGTGCTTCCAAGGCTTTGAAAACCTCATTCAGAGTTGCCTCGATTTGCATGCGCAGTCCGAGCGCATTGCTGGAAAGACTAAATATGAAATTCTGTGAAAAATGCTAAGTTTTGATGTTAAAATGAATAAATTTGACTTTGGTTAATATTTTGGGTAAATGGACTCGGACCCATAATTTTACGGTCCTAGAGGGTCCGTAGAAAAATATGGAAAATCGAATTTCGCGGTCCTGAGCCCGAGAAATAAATTTTTAAAAGAAATTATTTTTCTGAAATTGTTAAGGAAAATTAAAATGGTATTTGATTAGAACGTGTTTGTATCGGGCACGTAATTTGGTTTCGGCACCCGGTACATATCTTATGTATGAATTAAGATGTTTCTATAAAATTTAGTTAAAAACGGACGTCATTTGATGTAATTCGGATTTGAATTTCTAAATTTGAAACTTGGTGAAATTTGAGGAAAAGTTCTTAATTTTGAGGTTTGATTCATTGTTTTTGAGATTATTTAGGCAATTTCATCGCATGGATAAGTTTGTATAATGTTGTTGAGTTAGTACGTGTGTTTGGTTAGGAGCCCCGAGGGTCGGGTGTGTTTCAAGGTGTTTCGAAATGGTTTTAGACTTATAAAAGTTGCAGGATTCCAGTTCTCGTATGGCCTTCTTCACGTTCGCAAGAGGACCCTCACAAACGCGATGAGTAAATATTGCTGAAGGAAAATTCCTTCAATGCGAATGCATAAAAAAGGTCGTGAACACGAAGCATCGGGGGGTCTCCCTTCGCGAATACGGGCTTGGAATCGCGAATGCATAGGTTATAGGGGGAAGGGTCACCAATTGGTCTTCGCGAATGCGTCACTATGCACGGACGCGAGGCTCGAGGAGATTACTCTCTGCGAATTTGAGCCCCAGTACGCGAACGCAAAGGCTTAAACAACTTGACCCATCGCGAATGCGAGAGGTCGATCGCGAACACGTAGAGTTAAATCGCCCAGTTATATTTAAAACCCCAAAACAGAACCATTATAGGAGTTCACCAAAATTTCACAACCTCTTTCTTCTCCAAAGTTCTAGGGCAACTTTTGAAGCATTCTTTAATCAAAACTTCTTGAGTAAGTAATCTTCAACTCGTTTTCTTTCATTTTCATCAACATCTAATGAATTTCTAGGCCTAAAACACATGATTAAGGGTAGAAAATTAGGGATTTGGGTAGAATTAGGGCTTTTTGATTTTTCTTGATTTAGACCTCATTTTGAGGTCGAATTTGAAAAAAATTATACATTCAGTCTCGTGGGTGAATGGGTGATTTGATTTTGGTCCGAACCTCGTGTTTTGACCAAGCGGGCCCGGGGTCGATTTTTTAGTTTTTGGGAAAAATGATGGAAAAGCTATAATTAGGCATTGGGTTCGCACTGTTTAGCATTTACTGATGTATTGAAGTCATTTATGTATAGATACCATTTGGAGCCTAATTTGAAAGGAATGGCGGTTATTGAGGATTGAATTGGCCGTGAAAATTTGAGGTAAGTGTTTGGTCTAACCTTAGCTTGAGGGATTAGGAGTTGAGTTATATGTGCTATGTGTTTCTTGTGGAGTACGATGTATAGGCATGGTGACGAGTATCTATACGTCGGTGTAGAGCATGACCATGAGTCTTAAATTGATATTTGTTGTATTCTCGAATAATATTATGGTTGCAATAGTGGGTAGATCTGTGGTATTGAGCAAAGGCTTAGCTTATTTTCGTAAAAGTTATTTATGAGTTAGAAATGGTGAAAATGAAGATGGCTAGAAGTTGAATTGAGATTGGTTATAGCTGGTTCTCCCTTGTCGGGACGAATATACTTGTACTGTTGGTTAGAGTATTTTATGGTTAATCCCCTGCCGAGATTGTTGTTATGATTACTGTAAGTTATATATTTAGAACGGGTTGCGTGCCGCAATATTTTTATTAATGTATACATATATGGATTGGGTTGCACGCCGCAAAATATAATATATTGGATCGGGTTGCATGCCACAACAGATATTATATTGGATCGGGTTGCACGCCGTAACAGATATATTATATTTATTGGATCGGGTTACACGCCGCAACAGTTATATATATACATATAGATGTGGTTGCGCGCTGCAACTGTAGTGTTATTATATTGTTTTAGATATTGTACCTTCCTTCATATATATTTAGCTTCTGCTAAGTTGAACTGTTTCTCCGAGGCATGGAACCCTTCCCTTTTAACAGCTCATTACTTGTTTATTTTTCTGTAATATATTATATATTTGTACAGGTTTATTTGAAGTCTGGTCCTAGACTCGTCACAACTTCGCCAGGGTTAGGCTATACACTTGCCAACATATGGGGTCGATTGTGCTGATACTACACTTTGTGCTCCTTTTGCATAGATCCAGGTACCGGAGCATCTTACGATGCACAACAGTAGTTCGAGAGTTAGCCTTTAGTCCATGAGATCCCGAGGTAGTCTTGCAGGCGTCTGCAGGCCCAGCAACTCTTCTATCTATTTTGATGCATTGTTTCCTCCTATACTCGAGACAGATTTTATTTCCTTGTTTCAAACATTTGTGTGTAACACTCCTAGATAGTCCGTGAATGTTGTGACACCAGTTCTAGGTAGAAGCATACGTGGATTTTCCTTATTATTTTTATTTAAGTCTTCCGCTACATTGTGAATTTTTTTATTATTTAATTATTTATTTCCTGTCAATAAAATTGGTAAAAATGGATTTAAAACAAAAGTAGTTATGGATTCTAAATGCGTGGCTTGCCTAGCTTCTTCGAGTAGGCGCCATCATAATCACTGAGTGTGGGAAATCCGGATCGTGATAAGTTGGTATCAGAGCTCTAGGTTACATAGGTCTCATAACTTACGGACATGCTCACTAGAGTCTGAGGGATAGGTACGGAGACATCTGTATTTATACCAAGGGGCTACAAAGTTAGGAAAAGTTTCACATTTGTTTTTTGTAGTCGTGCGGTTTGGTTTCTCAACGCTAATTGAATTTCTACTCTATTCTTTCGTAGATGGCGAGAACACGCGCTTTCTCATCTACAGCTCAACAACCTGAGCCCCCAGCAGCAGCACCCACTAGGGGAAGAGGGCGAGGCCGAGGTTGTATTAGAGGCCAAGGTAGGGGCAGTTCTCAGCCCTGAGCAACAACACCAGTAGTGGAGCCTCGGGTTTATTTTGACGAGGAGGTTCTGAGCCCAGCAGTTCCGGTGGGCCCAGCTCAGGTCCCATAGGGGCTTATTGCTACCCCAGTTCTTCATGACGCTTTGGTCTGATTGGTGGGTCTCATGGAGAGTTCCACCCATGTAGGCTTGCTTCCTGTGGCACCGGCCACTTCTCAGGCTAGAGAAGGGGCCCAGACTCCTGCTACTCGCACTCCGGAGCAGGTAGCTCCCTTGATTCATACTCCAGTAGTTCAGCCAGTTGGAGTAGCTCAGCCGAGTGTGGTAGCTTAGGCCGGTGATGGGGCAGCTATGTTTGCCGATGCCTTGTGGAGATTGGACAGGTTCACCAAGATCTTCACTACTACCTTCAGCGGTGCATCTACCAAGGATCCTCAGGATTACCTAGATAGCTGCCACGAGGTTCTTCGAAACATGGGTATTGTTGAGACCAATGGGGTTGATTTTGCTATATTTCGCTTGTCTTGATCCTCAAAGACTTGGTGAAGGGACGATTTTTTAGCTAGACCGGTAAGATCGCCAGCCTTGACCTGAGAGCAGTTCACGCATCTATTTCTGGAGAAGTTTCTCCCTATTACACAGCAAGAGGCCCATCGGAGATAGTTTAAGCGTCTCCAGTAGGGATCCATGACAGTCACCAAGTACGAGACCAGGTTTATTAATTTGGCTCACCATGCTCTTATTATACTTCCCATTGAGAGGGAGAGAGTGAGACGGTTTATTGATGGACTCATCCAGCCGATTCGTCTTCAGACAGACAGAGAGGCTGGGAGTGAGACATCTTTCCAGGACGCGGATAACCTGGCCTGGAGAGTTGATATGGTATTATCATAGGGGAGTGGTCACAGGGCAGACAAGAGACCCCATCAGTCTGGCAGATTCAGTGGTGCCTCGTCTGGAGGCAGAGATTCGTATGATAGGGGTCATCCTCCTAGGCCCTTCCAGCTAGCACTCCAGGTTTCTAACGGTGCCTCAGGTGGCTGTGGTTCTTGTGGGTAGTATTCTGATCAGTAGTCCTACAGTGCACCATCAGCTTCTATCAGTGCACCATCGCTCTATAGCTTTCGGGGTGGTCATTGAGGCTCCAGGGTCAGCCTCAGTTTCCTCAGACGGAACATTCGGGTGGATATTATGAGTGTGGTGAGTATGGTCACATTCAGAGGGCTTGTCTTAGGTTTATGGGTACTTATTAACAACAGCAAGGTCCCCGATCTATTATTCAGGCACCAGATGTTCCACACGTTGCGCAGCCAGCTAGATGTGGGGATAGAGGTGCATGAGGGGGAGGTAGAGGATTTAGAGGTGGATCTCAGACCACTAGAGGTGGAGGCCAGCCAGCCACAGGCTGTCCCAGAGAGGTAGATCAGAGTGGTAGGGCCCAACCCCGCCAGACCTAAGGCAGAGGCTTTAGATGCGGTTATTACAGGTACAGTTCTGGTTTGTGATGGGGATGCTTCAGTGTTGTTCAATCCGGGTTCTATGTATTTTTATGTGTCATCTTACTTTGCCCAATATTTGGTCATGCCTATTGATGCACTAGGTATTCCTATTTATGTGTCTACACCGGTGGGTAACTCTATTGTGGTCGATCGAGTCCATCATTCTTGTGTTGTGTTGATTGGGGGTTTTGAGACTCATGTATATTTGTTACTTTTAGACATGGTTGACTTTGATATTATATTGGGGATGGACTGGTTATCACCTTACCATGCTATCTTGGAGTATCATGCCAATACTGTGACCTTAGCTTTACTGGGTATGCCTCGTTTAGAGTGGAGACGGACTCCTGGTCATTCTACCCGCAGTGTTATATCATATATGAAGGCTCGGCGTATGGTCGAGAAGGAGTGTTTAGCCTATTTCGCATATGTTCATGATTCTAGTGCTGAGGTTCCCTCTATTGATTATGTGCCCGTTATTTGTGAGTTTCCTGATGTATTCCCTTCAGACCTACCAGGTATGCCACCCGACAAGGATATTAATTTATGCATTAATCTAGTTTCAGGCACTCAGCCCATTTTTATCCTGACATATCGTATGGCCCCACCAGAGTTGAAAGATCTAAAGGAACAGTTGTAGGATTTGCTTGAGAAGGGTTTCATTAGACCCAGTGTTTTGCCTTGGGGTGCACCGGTGTTATTTGTCAAGAAGAAGGATGGGTCAATGAGAATGTGTATTGATTACTAGCAATTGAACAAGGTTACAGTCAACAATAAGTTTCCGCTGTCGAGGATTGATGATTTGTTCGACCAACTTCAGGGTGCCAGGGTATTCTCAAAGTTTGACTTGCGCTCTGGCTACCATCAGTTGAGGATTAGGGAATCTGATGTCCCTAAGCCAGCTTTCTACACTCAGTAAAGGCATTATGAGTTCTTGGTTATTTCATTCGGGTTGACAAATGCCCCAGCAGCTTTCATGGACTTGATGAACCAAGTGTTCAGGCCTTATTTGGACTTGTTCGTGTTAGTCTTCATTGATGATATATTGATATATTCCTGCAGCCAGGAGGAGAATGAGCAACACCTTAGAGTGGTTCTTCAGATACTGAAGGATAATTGGTTATATGCTATGTTCTCAAAGTGTGAATTTTGGTTGGGTTCAGTTGCAATTCTAGGTCATGTTGTACCAGCAGAGGGTATTCAGGTGGACCCAAAGAAGATTGAGGCAGTCAAGAACTGGCCTAGAGCAGCATCAGCTACAGAGATTCTGAGTTTCTTGGGGTTGGCAGGCTACTATCGACAGTTCGTGGATGGGTTTTCATATATTGCAGCCTCGATGACTAGATTGACCTAGAAGGGTACCCAGTTCAAATGGTCGTATGAGTGTGAGGCGAGCTTTCATAAGCTCAAGACAGCTTTGACTACGACACCGGTGTTGGTCTTTCCCAAAGGTTCAGGGCCTTATACAGTCTATTGTGATGCTTCCCGTGTTGGGCTTGGAGTAGTGTTGATGCATAATGGCAAAGTCATTGCCTACGCTTCGAGGCAGTTGAAGATTCATGAGAAGAACTATCTGGTTCATGACTTAGAGTTGGCAGCCATAGTTCATGAACTTAAAATTTGAAGGCATTATCTGTATGGCGTGGCATGTGAGGTGTTCACGGATCACAAGAGTCTTCAGTACTTGTTCAAGCAAAAGGATTTCAATTTGAGTCAGAGGAGGTGGTTGGAGTTATTGAAGGATTATGATATCACCACCTTATATCGCTCGGGAAAGGCCAATTCAGTGGCTGATGCTTTGAGTAGGAAGTCAGCCAATATGGGCAGTCATGCTTATATTCCAGTTGCTGAGAGGCTGCTTGCTTTGGATGTGAAGGCTTTATCCAGTCGTGTGTTAGCTTGCCCAATCGCTTTTTCTTCATTATTGAACATATCCATGATCGGCAGTATGATGATCCCTATTTGTGCGTCCTAAGAGACACGGTGCAGCGCGAAGGTGTCAGGCATGTTACCTTATATGATGATGGAGTTTTGAGATTGCAGGGTCGAGTATGTGTGCCTAATGTAGATGGGCTCTGAGAGTTGTTTTTGGAGGAGTCCCATAGCTCCCGGTACTCTATTTATCTGGGTGCCAAGAAAATGTATCAGGATTTGTGGCATCATTATTGGTGGCATAGACTGAATAAGCATATCATAGCGTATGTGGCTCGTTATTTGAATTGTCGGCAGGTGAGCATCAGAGGCCTGGTGGTTTATTTCAGATGATTGAGCTTTCTGAGTGGAAGTGGGAGCGGATCACTATGGACTCTGTTACTGGATTTCCGCTGACTCAGAAGAAGTTCGACATAATATGGGTCATTGTTGATAGGCTGACCAAGTTAGTGCATTTCATTCATGTGGTAGTCTCCTATTCTTCTGAGAGGTTAGCTGAGATCTATATTTGGGAGATTGTTCTCCTTCATGGTGTGCCTGTATCAATCATTTCGAACTGGGGTACGCAGTTTACCTCATGCTTCTAGAGAGCAGTTCAGCGAGAGTTGAGCACACGGGTTGAGTTGAGCGCAGCATTTCATCCCTAGACGGATGGTCAGTCCGAGCGGACTATTCAGATTTTGGAGGATATGCTCCGTGCTTGTGTTATTAACTTTGGAGGTTCGTGGGATCAGTTCTTGCCTTTAGCAGAGTTTGCCTACAACAACATCTACCAGTCGAGTATTGAGATGGCTCCTTATGAGGCTTTATATGGTAGGCGGTATCGGTCTCCGGTTGGATGGTTTGGGCCGGGAGAGGCTCGATTGTTGTGTATGGATATGGTTCAGGAGGCCTTGGAGAAGGTCAAGATCATTCACTATAGGCTTTGTACATCTAAATCCAGGCAAAAGAGTTATGCAGACCACAAGGTTTAAGATGTGGCTTTTATGGTTGGTGAGTGGGTATTGCTTCAAGTGTCGCCTATGAAGGGCGTGATGAGATTTGGGATGAAGGGCAAGCTTAGCCCTAGGTTCATTGGTCCTTTTGAGATTCTTGATCGAGTGGGAAAGGTGGATTATAGACTTGCTTTGTCGTCGAGCTTATCAGCCGTGCATCCAGTGTTTCATGTGTCCATGCTTCAGAGGTATCACGGCGATCCAACCCACATGTTAGATTTCACACTGTCCAGTTGGACAAGGACTTGTCTTATGAGGAGGAGCCAGTAGCTATTCTAGACCGGCAGGTTCTTCAGTTGAGATCCAAGAGTATCCCTTCTATTCGTGTTCAGTGGAGAGGTCATCCTTCTGAGGCTTCAACCTGGGAGTCTGATTCTGATATGCAGAGTCGTTATCATCATCTTTTCTCCGACTCAGGTACTTTTTTCTTTTGTCCGTTCTAGGATGAACGGTTGTTTTAGAGGTGGAGATGTGACGACCCAAAGGGTCATCACCTATTTTTAATTAATTCTACACTTTTAAGGCCTTGAATACCTCATTTAGAGTTGCCTCGATTTGTGTGCGCAATCCGGGCGCGTAGCCGGAAAGCTTAATTATGAAATTTTGTGAAAAATGCTAAGTATTGATGTTAAAATGAATAAATTTGACTTTGTTTAAGATTTTGGGTAAACGGACATGGATACGTGATTTGACGGTCCTGGAGGGTCCATAGGAAAACATGGGACTCGGGCATATGCTCGGAATCGAATTCCGAGATCTCGAGCCTTAGAAATGAATTTTTAAAAGCAATTATTTTTCTAAAATTTTTAAGAAAAATTGAAATTATGTTTGATTAGAACGTGTTGGTATCAGGCCCGTAATTTTTTCGGTGCCCGGTACAGGTCTTATATATGAATTAAGATGTTTATGTAAAATTTGGTTAAAAATAGACGTCGTTTGACGTGATTCGTATTCGAATTTATAAATTTGAAACTTGATGAAGTTTGAGGAAAGTTTTTTATTTTGAGGTTTGATTCATTGTTTTTGAGGTTATTTAGGGGATTTGACCGCACTGATAGGTTTGTATGATGTTGTTGAGTTAGTACGTCTATTTGGTTAGGAGCCCTTGAGGGATCGAGTGTGATTTAGAGGTGTTTCCGAATGGTTTAAGACTTATAAATGTTGCAGGTTTCCAGTTCTAGTATGGCCTTCTTCGCGTTCACGGGAGGACCCTCGCGAACGCGATGAATAAATATTGCTGAAGGAAAATTCCTTCAATGCGAACGCGTAAAACAGGTCGCGAACGCGAATCATTGGGGGGTCTCCCTTAGCGAATGCGAGCCTGGAATCGCAAACGCGTAGGGTACAGGGGGAAGGGTCACCAATTGTTCTTCGCGAACGTGTCAGTATGCATGAGAACTCGAGGCTCGAGGAGATTATTCTTCGCGAATGCGAGCCCTAGTACACAAATGCAAAGGCTTAAACAGCTTGACCCATCACGAATGCGAGAGGTCGATCGCGAACGCATAGAGTTAAATCGCCCAGTTATTTCTCAAACCCCAAAACATAACCATTACAGGAGTTCACCAAAATTTCACAAATTATTTCTTCGCCAAAGTTCTAGGGCGACTTTTGAAGCATTCTTTCATCAAAACTTCTTGAGTAAGTAATCTCCCACTCGTTTTCTTCCATTTTCATCAACATCTAATGAATTTCTAGGCCTAAAACACATGATTAATGGTAAAAAATTAGGGATTTGGGTAGAATTAGAGATTTTTAATTTTTCTTGATTTAGACCTCATTTTGGGGTCGAATTTGAAAATAAATTATATATTCAAGCTCGAGGGTGAATGGGTGATTTGATTTTGGTCTGAACCTCGTGTTTTGACCAAGCAGACCCGGGGTCAATTTTTTAGTTTTTGGAAAAAACGATGGAAAAGCTATAATTAGGTATTGGGTTCGCACTGCTTAGCATTTACTGACGTATTAAAGTCATTTATGTATAGATACAATTGATTTGGAGTCGAATTTGAAAGGAAAGGCAGTTATTGAGGATTGAATTGGCCGTGGAAGTTTGAGGTAAGTGTTTGGTCTAACCTTAGCTTGAGGGATTAGGAGTTGAGTCATAGTTTTGCTATGTTTTCTTGTGGAGTACGACGTATAGGCATGGTGACAAGTATCTATATGTCGGTGTCGAGCATGACCGTGAGTCTTAAATTGATATTTATTGTATTCTTGAATAATACTATGGTTGCAGTAGTGAGTAGATCCGTGGTATTGAGCAAAGGCTTAGCTTATTTTCATAGAAAATATTTTTGAGTTAGAAATGGTGATAATGAAGATGGTCAGAAGTTGAATTGGGATTGGTTATAGCTGGTTCTCCCTTGCCGGGATAGAGTATTTTATGGTTAATCCCGTACCGAGATTGTTGTTATGATTACTGTAAGATGTATATTAGCAACGGGTTGTGCGCCGCAACATTTTTATTAATGTGTACATATATGGATAGGGTTGCACGCTGCAACATATATTATATTGGATCAGGTTGCATGCCGCAGCAGATATTATATTGGATCGGGTTGCATGCCGCAACAGATATATTATATTTATTGGATCGGGTTGCAAGCCACAACAGTTGCATATACATATGAATCGGGCTGCACTGCGCAAAAGTAGTGTTATTATATTGTTTTAGATAATGTACTGTTCCTTCATATATATTTAGTTTCTACTATGTTGAATTGTTTCTCCGAGGCATGTATCCCTTCCCTTTTAACTGCTCATTACTTGTTTATTTTTCTGCAATATATTATATATCTGTACAGGTTTATTTGAAGTCAGGTCCTAGCCTCGTCACTAATTCCCTGGGGTTAGGCTAGACACTTACCAGCACATGGGTTCGGTTGTGCTGATACTGCACTCTGTGCTCTTTTGTACAGATCCAGGTACCAGAGCAGCCTACGGTGCACAGCAGTAGTTCGGGAGTTAGCCTTCAGTCCACGAGATCCTGAGGTAGTCCTGCAGGCGTCCGCAGGCCCTGTATCTCTTCTATCTATTTTGATGCACCGTTTCCTCTTGTACTCGAGACAGATTTTATTTTCTAGTTTCAGACATTTGTGTGCAACACTTCTAGATAGTCCGTGAATGTTGTGACACCAGTTTTGGGTAGAAGCATACGTGGATTTTCCTTATTATTTTTGTTTATTTCATTTTAGTCTTCCGCTAAATTATGAATTTTGCTATTCTTTAATTATTTATTTCTGGTCAATCAAATTGGTAAAAATGGATTTAAAACAAAAGTAGTTATGGATTCTAAATGCGTGGCTTGCTTGGCTTCTACGAGTATGCGCCATCACGATCCCGGAGGATGGGAAATCTGGATCGTGATAATAAGGGGGGTGAGGACTAAAAAGGCCTTACCAAGATTGAAAAAGCTCTGTCACATCAATAACATTGACTTCGTCTCTATCATGGAACCTTTCATCGACAAGAAGAAGATTGAAGGTTACATGAGATATTTTGGATTTCAATATCGCCAAGCTAACATAAATGGGCAGATTTGGTGTTTCTGGAAACAAGACTAAAATATTGTTATCATTGCCAATGAAGAACAACAACTCACTATGAAGCTCTCTCATAGTTTTCAAGACAAGGAACTCAACATCACAATTGTGTATGCCAAATGTACTGCCATGGAATGAAAGGATCTTTGGACTAGTCTTGAAGACACTCACTCAAGCATCAATGGCCCATGGTGCGTACGGGGTGATCTCAATGTTATCATGGATCCAAAGGAGAAATTGGGGGGTAACCCCTATAGAATGTCTAAAAGCTTTGATTTCACTAATTGTATGGATCACTGTGAGGTTGTAGTCATCGGTTTCATTGGGCCTAAATACACTTGGCGCAATAACTGGAGACCAAGTAAGAGATTTTGGAAGAGACATGATAGGATCTTCATCAACAACACCTAGGCTCACATATTCCAGAACTACATGGTCAAACATCTCAACAGGTCGGGTTCAGACCATAAACACCTTTTATTCAAAAGCAAACTCAACCAATCAATGGCAATAAGCTATTTTAGATTCCTTAACTTATGGAATAAGCAGCCAAATTTCCAAGACTTGGTTAATGAAGTTTGGGACACTCCTATCCATGGTAATCCTATGGGGACTCTACACAAAAAGATGAAAACTCTCGGAGGGTAATGTCTATGATATGGTGAACAAATGGGAAAAAGAAGTGGAAACCTCAAAAAAGCTTGATCAATTGTGTAAGATAGAGACGAGCAGAGAAAACCTCAACAAAGGCCAAGCGGAGTACATCAAATGGCAATCTATGCAAGAGTGCTTACTCAAACAGAAAGCCCAGATTCAATGGTTTGAAGAAGTCGATTGCAATACTAAATACTTTCATAGTGTTATTAGAGAAAGAAGAACAAAGACTCAGATCCACAGAATGAAGAATCAAAGAGGGAAGTGGGTTAGAAGTGAACAAAGAATTACGAAAGCTGCTGTTAACCACTATGAAAAGCTCTTCAATCTCCCTAAGAAGGACTGCGACATGGATATCATAGATTGTATTCCCAAAATTGTTACTGATGTAGATAATGACTACTTGATCATATCCAATTGTAACGACTCGACTGGTTGTTTTGCATTTTCGAACCCCGTTCCCTTAAATAATACTTTCCGCATTTGCTTTAGCTAGATTATGACTTGCGGGGGTGGGTGATTCGGAAGTTAGAAGAATTTCGGGCAAGAATAATCCTAGTTGCTTCTTTAAGTTCCTTTAAAAAAAAGGCCAAGTTTGACTTCGGTCAAAATTTTGGGAATACGGGATCGGAATCGCGATCTGGAAATTTTTGAAGGTCCGTGGGAAAATATGGGACCTGGGCGTATGCCCGGAATTGAATTTCGAGGTCCCTAGCCCGAGTAACGGAATTTTTTGTAAAAATTGTTAAGTTTAAGTTTTGAAGATTTAATAAACCAAGAAATTATTGTTTTCATAGGTGTCGTGTTCGGATTTCGATTCCAAAACTTGGTACAAGTCTGAAATATCAATTAAGACATGCCTGCAAAATTTGGTGTCAATCTGAGTAGTTTAAGGGAATTTTGACCTGTTGGTAGGAAGTTAAGAACTTTAGGTTCATTAAATTGGATCAATTGGTTTTAGGCCCCGCTTCTTTGATTTAATAATGTTTTGGGAGTTCTGAGGGTTCGACTAGGTCCGCCTCGTGATTTTAGACTTGTCGGTATGTTCGGGG